>VZTV01095661.1:7339-22405 GCA_013400875.1 Anhinga rufa | reverse complement strand
TCATGGTAGCTGCTCCAACAGAGGGGCCAGCACTGAGTAAATCTGGAAACTGAGTTAGCAACTCTTCCTGCTTAGAACAGCCAGAAATGTAGAAGCAGTTCCTGTAAAACAGACTTGAAGCGCTTTACCAGAAAACAAGAGTATATGTGCTAAGATATTAAACACAGCAAATAAAAAATTTGAATCTTTAGTCTTCAGACTGTTTAAGAACTACAGTAATAGAAGAACCATACCTGTTTTAATTCTTAGAGTAAGCTATTTGCTTAATGAGAGACTATTCTTTATAGACAATGTAAGGCCCTCGTCTGCATTTAAAGTCAAGCAAGCAAAAGCTATGAGACAGGTTCACTGCTAATAATTTTCTACCAGTTCTTTTTCAATAATTCTCAAAATTGTTTCCACTTGGATTAAGTCACTAAAATACAGCTAAAAGATCATCCCAAGGTTCTAATAATGCCTCACACTGGTGTAAAAAATAAATCCATTTGCAAGAATCATAGAATGGTTTGGGTTGCAAGGGACCTTCAAAGATTATCTAGTCTAACCCCCTGCCATGGGCAGGGACCTCTTTCACTAGATCAGGTTGCTCAAAGCCATGTCCAAACTGACGCTGAACATTTCCAATGATTAATCTTCAAAGATGGTTTATAATCAGGAATGAGATAAGCTCCAGGAGTGAGCAGATAACGCAAAGAAGAAGCAAAGAAGAAACTTAGAAGGAAACCGCCTATACTCTAAGATTGACTTTGGAATCACCGTCTTAAAAAAAATTAGAGAACTCACTATAGATGGATATCAGTTTTTTCTGACTGAAAACCAATGTTAATACCACCTTTAAGTCATCTTACCTTGTGAATTCTCCGAACTAATACGGATGCAAAAAACCGCAGCATGCCTCTCAGTTCATCCACTGAGGATTCATCATCAGTAATATTTCTGCAGTGTTGTAAAGCATGCCATGTAAGAAAACAGAATAAAATGCAATTCATATTAATCCAACCACAACACATTTGGCACTACTAAAAGCTGGAATAAGAACATTCAATGGTGACACTTCAACTGGTATTAATTGAAATGAAAGCTACCAAGTGTGGGCAGATTAAGCAGTCTCTATTTGAGTAAAATACACGACATTCCCACTATGTTTGTGTACACAATAATGGCTCAAGAAATATGTCAGTAAATTGGAATTGTATACCAATTCATGCTCTAATATACCATCTGTATGATTTTGACAGAGTAAAATCTAACTTAGTTTCCACAGATGCAAATGCTGGGAAACTGAATTAATACCGGCAAAGCATTTGGAATAAGAGTACTGCAAGCACATACCCCTGTTAAGCTAGCCAAAATTGGATTTTCATATTGCATACTACAAGACCTTCTATACTCCAAGATTTCACATATTTTTCTGCTGTTTTAGTACAAATTTGGCTTTGTTAATCTCTTTTGTTTAAGTTTTATTATAAAATTGGTAGTTTCTCATGTAGCTTATAATGAAATAGGTAGACCCCTTGCATTTCAGCCCAGTCTCTTCCAACAGAAAAACCTTCATCGGTATTTTTTCAACAAGTTCTAAAGCTTAGATGCCATTTAATACAATAATATTCTCTTTTTAAAATATAAAATTGGGCCTATTTCTGGTCTAAACAGAGACTGACATTTCCTAGAAGGGAAAAGAAAGCATAGCACAGGAAACCAATAAATGACAGAACTTATTTTTTTAAAAGTTGATCTACTTTTGATGTAACAAAATGTGAAATCATCAATTACAAAGAAAACAAAACAAGAACCTCAGCATATAGCCACTTGGAAGAGAATTTAAATTATTTAACATGGTTTCCACTTGGAAACAAAGAAATAAACAAGAATCTAATCTTTATTCAAAGAAATAAACAAGAAGAATTTAAACAAATCACTATGTCAAAATATCATCTAAACTTATCTGGCTTGCCAGTTTCCATCTACTGCAATAAAGGATGCTGACTGAAAAATCATGGTAAAAATACTTAACGTTGATTCACCAAAAAAAAACCCACAAAAACTAATTCCATGTCTATTTGGGAAAACTGGATGAAAATGGGAAATACACAAAGTCTTAGATGCAGAACCTGCAACTAAACCGAGTGGAAAAAGAGACCATAACAACTGCATTCCACAAAATGCAACAGAAAGAATAAAAATCTACCAGCATTTACGCATATATGGACATTAGAGTATGACTAAGATATTGGTAAAACTGCATTATAATAGCTGAGTAATGACACAAGAAAGAGTCACATCCTGCTTTAGCTAATGACCAGATATAAAAGCCATTAGAGTTTTCGGTAATAAATGAGTTTGCATACGTAGTAGATGCAAACATTATTTGCATTAAGAAAAGTCAGTACAAGCGACAACAGTACATTTGAAAAATAAAAATTTTATGCCTGTAACACCATAACATCATTTTATATTATTCAGCATCTGATTTTTTAAAGTAATGTTAGCCTGGGTTACGTAGCATTCAAATGCATGTTGAAGATGAACTGCTAGGAACAGATACTAGTGACCTGATGGTCAAAGTATGCAACTAATTGCATGAAAAAGCACCTCAAAGAAAGCAGCCTGGCATAAGGAATACAACCATCCTCCAACAGCTAATCATACACAGATAAGAATACTGTAGGGGAAGGTTTGGTTTGTTTCAACATAGGCAGCTGACATTTTGGAAGCAATAGGGTTAGCGAATACCCTCACTGTCAAAGGAGGCCAAGGGATTAGTAAACAAATTGTATGACTGTATTACTAGTATTTGACAGACAAGACACAAAGTAATTTGGACCAAGAAATAGTTATTTTATTGACACTTGGATAACCAGTATCTTGGCTAATTGTACTTGGATATGACTTTATGCCACATTCTTTCACAACACACCATAGGTTTGCAGAGACATTATTTTAATCATCAGCAGATGGAAGACTGGTGAAAAACCATTAAAAATGTGTAAAGTCTCAAATCTCTAGTGACACAGTGGAAGGTCCAAATAACTCACTTGGAAATATTTTTTAAATTGGCTGCATTTTCCCAGAATTTGACGAACTTACAACTGTCAGTATAACAGAGAAATTTGCTAAAAGAAAAAGGCTCAGTCTGTTAATTGTAAACAGTTGCTAAGTCCAATGTCCCAAAAGAGATACACCCAACTGCCATTGCATGCAAAGTCTTACGGATTCTACTGATAAATGAAACCCATATACAATTACTAAAGTGGGGTTTTTTTCCCCTGCCCATCAATTATTCTTAAGAAATTTGGCCAACTCCTATCAAAAGGATGAAGAAAATAAGTTTAAAGCTGATAAAACTGCAAAGCTATGGTTTTAAAGTCAACAAAAATCCTAATTTTTTTCTTGCGCTACTTGCTTTTAAAATAGAAGCAGCTCCATATGTTAAAACACTGGATTTAGTCACTATCAAAGAAAACTGTTTTCATAGTAATGTATTCCAAAATGTGGTAATTACTGGATTCTAATCCAAGAGATCTGGAGTGGCAGCAGCATCAATGACCAAAAAAATTCAGTAACCATAGTGACTCATTAAAACTCTAAACTCTCCTATTTAAAAGTAGGGTTGGTATAAGCAAGATATTACATCATTTTATTGTGCAGCATACAACATAAGCAATAGACTCAGACCAGTGTTTTGTAGCTCAGCAAACTTGGATTACTTACAACTATGCTGTGTTCTTCTCATATAGTTGAAAAAATCCTTAACACACAAATATTTAAATATAACCAGTATAAATATTTTGAAAAATACAAAAAAAAATTGCACATAGGTATACCTAGCTACTTTCGTAGAGTTCACTGGATTTTAAGTACTAATCTTCATTTCCATAAACTGATCCAAGTTTAGGGATGTCTGCCTTTAAAGTTTAACCTCCTATTAAAATATTACAAATTCTTACAGTTTATTAATGAAACAAACATAAAACACAGCTTTTCTCTGCTTATAGCACTTTATTTCCAGAGCAATAAATCTATGATTTTATGTTGCAACGTACATTTCTGGTAAGTGTTACACTGACCGGGCTTCTGAGCGAGATAGGTCATGCTACCTCTCTAATGTCTGGAGTATGCAAGGTGCTGCAAGGTAGCATCAGCTGATAGGGCACAAAACATAAAATAAACCCCAACGACAGGACAAGGGGCAATGAGCACAAGTTGGAACACAGGAGGTTCCACTTGAATATGAGGAAAAACTTCTTTCCTGTCAGGGTGCCAGAGCAGTGGCACAGGCTGCCCAGAGAGGCTGTGGAGTCTCCTTCCCTGGAGACATTCAAACCCCGCCTGGACGCGGTCCTGTGCCCCCTGCTCTAGGTGTGCCTGCTCACGCAGGGGGGTTGGACAAGATGATCTCTCGAGGTCCCTTCCAACCCCTACCATTCTGTGATTCTGTAAAAGAAGAAAAAAATGGAGGGGGAAAAAAAAAAAAAAAAGACAGGTAGCTTCTGCACAAATTCTATTCACTTGAAAGGGGGGCAGCTAGCATAACGCATTATGCCCAGACTTTTCTGCATGGGAAAGCATCAAACAGTTTAATCAACCTAGTCTGGCAAGTCTGAATTGCCTGCCTGTGGTTACCCGTGCCACTTACTCATTTACTTAAGCGGTTAGCATCCACCTAAGTAAGGACAGTCTGGGTGCAAAGGCTTCTGATTTGGCTCTGTGAAGAATTATCCAGTCAGTAAGGTTTGTTAGCTCAGAAAAAAACATTCCATGAATGCAAGAGTCCTTTCTCCAGGGTGAGCTGAGCTATACAAACAGTGTAGGTACACTTAAGCAGGAACAGTCAGAACTAATATGCTCTAGGAGACAGACTTGAAACGGCTGTACACAGACACAGTTCAGGCCTCCCTGCACGACTGTTGCTGGAAATACAGGAAAGCATAGGAACACCTGAATGTCTAGAGGGAATGAGACCAGATCTGACATTACTACTGTTAAGCTGAAATCAGTAAGCCTTTCAGGACCAAGTTGTTTCCTGCAGAATTACTCAGATAGCACTGCACTATAGCTCACTGAACTCCCAGTAGTTCAGGCTCATGGAAAGCTTACTAGGTCTGATCAGCATGGTGTGAATTTATGGAGCTAGTTCAAAATCCAGAGGTGCAGCCATGTAAAAGTCAAGACAGTGCAGGAACATCTATACAGCTCACCAGAGCTGGCTCCATACCAAGTGTATTTATCACTGCACTTCTAACAATGCATATTACTATCCCCACCATACAATGTATTCCAGACTTCCACCATCTTGGGTGTCAGAGATGTAAGAAAGATGTGGAATCCAAGTTTCCTTGTCAGTCTAAAACAAAGACACTGAAGACACCTTCCACCAGCCAAAAAATCCTATCTAATTTCAAATTATGAAATACAGAGATGGTTCCCTTACCTTTGTTACTTTATCAAACCGCTCAACAGAACATGCTCTAGAGTCCTGTACTTGAAAGTTAAAAACCTTGAATTCTCCAACTTGATCATTCGCAATACACGGTGCTAAAGCTCCCTCTGCTGTTTGCATAAGCAGTTAAGTTTTATACATCAGTGTATTCATCGCTCAAAGATAGATGTGAGACATGCAGATATTGACCACAATTAAAAACCAGTCAGGCAAACGAGTCTGCCCAGGAAAGTTTAGATCCCAGAGAGACAGAAAAAAAAACAACAACCCAAACAAAAACACCAAACCAGCATAGAGTAAAAGAAAAAAAGTATAAATTTCTTTTAGCACAAAACTGAACCTTTCCATTAATTTTTTGAAATTTCATTTCCAGTGAAAAAGTCAAATTCAGAATTAAGCAAAATTTTGTTTTAACACATTGATGCCCATCATGATCAATTAAAAATATTTTAATATCTTCTTACAAAGTACTCTGAAGCACTAATTAATATATAAAGGTACAAGGCAAAAAAAAATTAGCCATAGTCTATTTTTTATATACTCTTTTAAAGTTATTTACACAGTACTACTCTATTCAGCTCAGCATAACCACTCGCAGCCTTAAACCTCAGCAAATCACCAGATGCTCTGCAAGAATGTGGCCACAACATGTATTCAAAACTCCTATATTAATTAAAAGTGGAATTTTTGTTTTTAAAAAACTGTAAAGTGATGATTTTTTTTAAAGCAATATAAAAGATCAGTATGCTTCTAATCTGGAAATAAATTTCTGGAGAGTTTTGAATTTTTACACAGGTTTTAATCATGCCATCTGTACTTCTAAGTAAGAGCTATTAGAAAATTCATGTATAAAAATGAATAACCTATAAGTGTTTTTAGGATAAAATAAAAATTTCAGAACTACCGCTATCATGCCTAAATTATTAGAAGATCTGTTCTACTCTGCTAAGGGATAACAAAATGATGATACTGGCACACTTAAAAGCATGCTTTACGTTTCACTAAAGAAACAGAAAGATTTATTTTCAGACGATTATTTCTTAAACAGTTTGATGGATATTTATAATATTCAAAAATAGTAACTTTTAGGTAAAGCTCATACCTGTACCATGGATAAATAAAGTTTTCCAGCACCAACTCAAGCACCTGTGCAGAACAAAGACAACCGCATTACAAAATAAAGTTTACTGTAAATCCTTGTTAGAAGAGTTAAAAACACAAACACCTTCCAAAACTCATAGAACACAATTCATATATCATAGAACTTCAGTGTACAAAAGTGTATGTTGTGATCCTATTGTGAGATCAATAATTTTGCATAATAATGAGTACTGTGGGCAAATAGCAACAAAGTGATGGTTTCATCGGATATCAGTGTGAGATGGCTGCCACCAGTACTATCGACAAGATGAAGCAGTGTGGCGTGGCCACTCTGTTAGGCGAATGCTATGAAAAATGTAAGCTTACCTCAAACAGCCCTTCCCTAATTTTTTAGATCAGTCCCTGTTATTTTCTGATGTAGCGTGGAGTCTCCCACATGCACAGCTACCCATCCTACACTTACACACACCTCCATCCCTCTTCATCCAAACCTCCACCTTTTCCAACTCTCCCTCACCCTCCAAGTGGGACAGTTGATCCTGTATGCTCACCATTCACAAAGAAAGCAAAAGAAGAATCCTAAAAAGCAATTTCTAGAAAAGCCATTCTTTCTCCACATCCTGTACCCCAGCTATTTAACAAAACCTGCCTTATGGTCCAGCCATCTCCTGAAGCGCCAACCAGAGCACTTCCCAAAGTCCTTGTCCTACACATATCCTCACGGCCTTCTCTCTCCCGTTGCTAGCCCCTGCATATCCCACCGACACGGATCTCTGTAGGAAGATCTTTTCCACCCATTCCATCAAACCTGTTCCTTACAGGCCAAGCCCATGGTTGCCTTTTCCATGCCAGAAAACCTGTGTTAATCAGGAGGAACTAGTGCTGTTGCAGCCATGTCACCAGGCACGCACCTGGCGCAGCTTGGCTTTCAACATCACAGCAGGAAGGGAGGCATGGGAGGTGACAGTCGCAGTTCAATCAAGGGGCTGCCACCACCAAATACACAAGGTGCACTGCTAGCCAGACTGCAGCTCTGGCACCTCTCCTTACCCCTACACAAAAGTTTCAAGTAACTGTTACAGTCCTTGCACCACGATTAGCAAAAAGAAAACTTCTGAAGGCAAGGGAAAACATCAGACAGTGCCAACAAACATAAGAAAGGAGCAGGAAGAATCAAATATGCCTGAGATTTCTCCTCCTTCACTATAAACCCAAGACATATTCCACACTACCTTCTCCTGTTGCAGCCTATCCCTCAGTTGGAATCACTGCTTTAGAGATCAGTTTGTGCTCAGCAGCATCAATGATGATCAGGGTAGCAAGAGAGAATAAGTGTGTTGCTACGTGAGGCTGCTGTGCGGTATTCTGTAGAAGGAAAGGTTTTGCAAAAGAAGTGACTGTGTTCAAAGAAAAATGTAAAATCTGTTTGAAAGGAAAGCTGAATGTAACAGCTGATATACAAGTGTCACTTACGACAATAAGTATTACTCCTCTTACAAGATTTACTGCTGTTCTCATTCACATTGTGTGCACTGCAAGAATTCAAGACTTGCTAAATTTATACTATCTCTACATGCCTCTACTCATGGTTATAAAAGCACACTCAGTAAAATGCACACCACAGCCTTTTTACTTCCTCCCAATCCTTCAGACTTGAGCAGTTGATGAATACTCTTTTTCTGTCTTCACTACTAAGAATATCGCCTACTCAAACTTTATAAGATACTCTCCCTTTTGCAATTGTTCCATTTCAGTGATTTTCCTCCCTTTGTTTTTAAGGGTGAAGGAGAAATTTTGTTTCTTCACCCTCTCTCTGAAGGGATATTTTCCAGTTTGGGATAACTTTAGATGTCTGTGCTGTGGACCATAAGAAGCCATCAATGTCTTTTCACCTACCCCTATGTGCTACAGCAGTAATAGATCTTGAAATTGTAATATGGTCACGCGTTGATGACAGATGGGTAAGCTAAATGTCACCTTCCCCACTCCCAAATCTTGTATTTCCATTAAGAGCAGGGTGGAAGGGTGTGGGGAAATGACAACAGATGCTTTCCTTCCCAAGCCAGAAGAGATAAAGAAATCTTCTTTGGAAGTTAAACTTCAGACAACAGGAGGGAGATCACATCCAGATCCAGTCAGCAAACACAGACCATCAGCCTTAAGAGCAATAGATCAGATTACTCAAAACAGTTTCCCTGATGCATTCCATAGCACTGCCAGTATATAAACCACCAATTCACTCCACAGAAATCTTAGTCTCAGAGGTATTGGAACATTATTTTTGTTCATGCATAGTTTCTAGCAAAATAAACCTCTTTCAGGGCTCAAACCATAGACGTTTTCAAAAAAGTGCCTTTCAAAAGCAAAGGCCTGCAGAAAAATCCTTACTGTGCGCATCTGTCTGTTAAAGAATCCCTTTTCTTTCTTCCTCCACTTTTACTATGCGCCTCCCCATCAAGAGCAATGACAGCAGACCATCTTCTGCTTGGAGTGGAAAGTGCACTTGGACAGCCTTCAAGCACAAGACAGCATACTCAAAGGGAGTACAACGCAATCCTCTTGAAACGAGCTTTCTTTATCTATGACTACTACTTTGGAACTGAAAGCCTGTCCATCAGGCACGCATCACTGCAATTTCAGTTCATCAGCCGCTAACATAACTTGGCGGCACTCTCTTCACCTACAGTCCAGAGGCGTCTAAAGCTGCTCGAAGAATTGTTTCCAACAGCGAGGGATCTTGTTCTTACTGCCAGCTAAGCCAAACTCACATGGTTCTGAGAATCATCTTCCCGTGAAGATTATTAAATCAGGAAGGAAAGATGCAAGACCTGATGATCCATCCCACTCCAGACAAGGTCTCCTTGAGATTCATCCCGTGTTTGTAGTAAGTGACTTCCACTTGCACCATTTCCCAGACTTGCCAGCATTTCTTTTGTTATCTCCTGCTTCCGCAGCCACACTTTAAGTAAGGGCTTTATGGTAACGCTTCCACAACACAATGCCATGCAGATAATCCCACTAGCCAAAGACCCAGAAGCAGAATGCACAGAGAGAGACAACTAACTCAAAATACACTTGAAGTCCACATATTGCTGATCCTGATATCAGAGGCCAAGACACATTCTACTAGAACTCAACGGCCTTAATAAAAAAATGCCTTGACCCTGGACACACAGAAAGCAGTCCCTATTTGATCATTTACTAAACACAAGACATGGCAGAGGCAGTTACGTATGATGCTCCATTGCACCAAGGTGCTGTACCAAAGCTAAGAGACAGCTACAGTGTGAAATCATCCATACTGCAAAATACAAGCACTCAAGGAATAATAGGTGATTGACTGCCAGTAACTGGAGTTCAAGGCGTACAGTCCATACAGTTTTCCCATGAACCCTATGAGCCCTCCAGACTATACCAGTGTGATTCTGTAAGTCAGAAAAAGAACCTGTCACATCATCCACTGCACTTCTATCAAGCACTACGAAAGCAGGACATGTGTACCCACTTCCATTCTAGCAACACCAACAATATTATTCAAGCTCAATTGCTTACGCTACGCACACATGCCAACAGAGCAGACAGGACATCTCAAAGAATGACAGCTAATGGTAAGCAATTTCCTTTTCTGTAAAGTATTATCCTCCAGTTTTAAATACAAATGATGAGTCATTTCATTCAAAGCCTACCTGTTTTTAAAGCATTTTGCAAAGTGACTGGTTCTACTACGTGCGAGCAGTTTTGAATTGGAAAGAGATTACAAGTGTAAAACCAAATGCAGCAGGTAGCAATATAAGCAGCAGCTGAAGGAAAAACAAAGCAAAATTATCTTCTAGCATGCACTGCAACACTGCAAGCTAGTCAGTCTATCACTGCCGAGACAGGCTTTCTGTGGACTGCCATAGAACAGACCCCAGTTGTCAGGAGGAACTGTAGAGCTGAGTGATGAATGATTCAGCAACAGGTCAGACCTACCAGGCCAAATTAGATTAGAAAGGAGCAAGGATTTGATAAATAAACCACAAGGACAATTTGAAAAGCTTTAAAAGACTGTACAACTAGATAGCTGATACCACTTTCCAAGGATAGAACAAGCGATTCCCAGTAAGAAAGCGTGCAGGCCACTGTGTTGCTGCAAGAGTTCAGCACTGGCAAGGAGCACATTCAGACAATAACTGGTTTCTTGTCATGCATTTGCCCATTTCTTACTTTTAGAAAAGAAAAGAAAAAAACAGAAGAGATAAAAGTCTGGTCCCATACTCAAGTCAAGAACCTGAGAACTTAAGAATTAGAGAAAAATTTGAGAACAGACACCACCTTAATCCACTAAGGCATTTCTTTCACAATGCTGATCAAGAGCAGCTGAGCAGCTTTCCACAGATTTGACTTGCCACCATCCCTCACATAGCAAAAATGAGATTGTAGGGAAAAAGCCGAGTTTGTTAACTGAATAATAGATTAAATTCTCCTTTATACAATCTGTAACAACATAAAATTGACCAACAGATATCACATCCTAATTAAAAAAAAAGACAAACATTGGAGAAACTAACAAAGCACAACAGTTTAGAAACTGGAAACAAAATTATACTTAGGTCACTGCACTATTTTTGCACAGGATACAGCACAAACTATCAAATATTGATAGATGCGTGGCTGAGGCAGTTTAGAATTCAACTATAATAATAAACATAAATGAAGGGGGGAGGAAAGTCCAAGCACAGGTTTTTCTTATTGTTCCAAACCACGTACAGCAGCTAGATAACTAAAACAAGGCTGCAAAAGATTAAGAATTTGCGAAGTGAGACAAACTGTCATCGCAATCCAAGAGAGAAAAATCCGTACTTGTGAGAAAAACCTGGATTTCACTTGGATTCAAGTGTGTATTAAATTATTCTGTAAGCACTTGAAAACACAAGCTTAAAGACACAACTGATTCAAATTAGAAACATTTGGAAGTGAGAACATTGCCAAAATTCCTCAACCTGCAAAGGAAGAACTAGAGAAACTATTCCAGAATAAAAAAATCCTAGAATTATTCCAAGTAGTTGAAGAATCTGCTTTTCAGAAGCAGGCTGCACTCTGCATTCCTTTGGAATCTCATTAATCTTAATTCAGTTCTCACTGTATCAGCTTCCCTCTAATGTATGACTAACCCACAAAAGAAAATAAGAGCAGTCTCTCCTTCCAAGCCTACGTAGGCGATCCAGTTCCAGGCACACATTACACCCTGCATCCCCAGACCAGATGATCAAGAGGAATACGGTGCAGGCAGAAACCCTGCTACTCTTTTAGCCAGTACAGAAGAGTTGTACTGGGGAACAATGCAATGAGATGTCTCGCTCCAAACAGTATCATTCACACAAGTGAGAATGGTGGCTCAGATAGCCTCCCTGTTTTGGTCCATCAGAGATGATTACCCTGCCTCACTGTCCCACGAAGGTACAGAACTTGGGTCTGGCACTTCCCACTAGTTAAGCACGCAAAGAAAAGAAAGGAATAAGAAACACTGCATAGATATACAAAAGCCATGTCTACACTGCTGAATAAAGCAGGGCCAGGGACATGCCACCAAAGTAAAAAGAAACAGCAAAGAAATGCCCACATCACTTTGGTAAAAGCAGAACTACAGCAACAGCAAACAAATACCAAATGCCAATGTGTAGCAACATATTTTAAAGCCGAGCCTTAGAAGACAACTATGGTATCTATTCATATCTCTTATGAATAACATACTACAAAGAACTTTTTTAGCATTAAAATCCCACTTAAGCTAAACAGGAAAATTTCCAGTTCAGCATTTACCACATCCTTTAGTAAACTGTCACAGCTATCTGCTACCCAAAATTCTAAAAATATTACATGCATAGAAGTATTTATCCTATACTCTATTATTAAAACCAGAAGTTTAAAAAAATAAGCCTATTGAAATGATATTCAGCAATATTGTTGTTTTAATACACTTGAGCCCAAACATATTAAAAAGAAATAAGTAATTTAAAAAAAAATAAATGCTTGCTTCTGAGATTGTAGAGGAAGTCACATTAAACCAAAGGAAGTCAGCAAACTGTTATCTGTGTTTTTGCAAAAACATTCCTCAACCGTCCATCCCTCCCTTCCCTTAAGGTTTTCATTCTTTTGCTACTCTTGCTGTGGGCCATGCCTGGGACACCATCACATACGGCTGAATTAAAGCCTTAGGTTATACCACAAACGCACACGGCTTTGACTTCATACACCATGTTGTTAACTGCGAGAGCCAACACACAAGAATCTTCTCATTTCTGATATGCTGATTGTTTGTCCTCCTACCAGAGAACTCCAAAGTTGGAATTCTAAATAAATGAAGACCAAGCTACATATGTGCCTGTGTATTTTCCTAGCTTTAAAAAAGGATGAAAGATTCTCTATTTAGCTGCCAACATATTTCATCAATTACCAGTCAAGGGGGAAAAAAAAACAAAAGCAAACACCAAACCCAATGAAAAATTACTCTTCAGATAGCTCTTTTTAAAGAGAAAAGAGCAAAACAAAATTCCCAGTTTACAATCTTATTAAACACCAGGTATTTATGCTATTCTTCTTTTAGTAAATCCAATAATTTCTTTTTTAGACAGATTTTGTTACAGCTTTGCCTGATGATTTTAAACAGGTACCATCACATTATCATCTTCATTACAGAAATTTTGTAGCTGAGTAAATCATCTTTTAACCTCTAATTTGGCAAACCAAACAGGCTGAAATCCTTCACTTTTTTGGAATCGGACATGTTCAATTATAACTGTTCTTTCCTATACGTTCCCCAATATACATAGACATTTCTTCTATGTTCTAGGCACACTACTACAGGAACAGTCACATCTGTGTTAACAAGTAGACCCATCTCGCCTCTCTGCTCCCAGCATATGTTCATTTGATTTGACTTTTACAGGAACAAGTTAACATACATGGGAAGTACATCTGAACTATCTACTGAGCCAGAAGTAATAGGTCTAAGATACATGTAACAAAAACTTACTGAATTTCAAGGTACTAAAGAAATGAAGCAGCAGTTACCTCCGAGACTGATGCATCAACCTTGGAAGGCACTTTCAGATCCAGCCATGGCTGATAGTTTTCCAGAAGCAAAGTAGGTCTGTAGGAGAGCACGGAGAATTTGACTGAACAATATTTAATTGAAAGTTTCCTACCGCTATGTGCAAAATGTAAGAAATACTAAGCTTACCGGTGCCACGTGTTTAATTTACCTGCGCCTCTTGCATTTGACCTTGCCACATACAGCGCAACTGTGACCGTGGGGAAAGAGCTCCGGCAATTCTAATTGCTAAAAGAAGATATTTGGACAAGTTTATATTCTTCAAAATGACAATTCTCTTAATATACTCGCACATTCGTGAATTTCCTTTTAGAGCATACAGTTACAGAGAACTGAACAGCTCCGGGAGTTGCTCTCCTGGCAGGAAAACAAGATAACAGAGCACGGTATGAGAAACAACTGAACCAAACAGAAAAGTCGCTTCTGTTAAAACAAAGTTGGAGGAGTTAGATACCCTTTCACATCTCCAGTCATCTCTCTGCACATCAGGTGGTATAACAACAGATCGGATGGTTTCCCTACAAAACCTGCCTTGCTCATAGCCTTGCGCTACTGGAATGATAACATTTTTAGTGCTATGAAATTCTACATTAAGTTTTAAGTTAGAAAACAGCAGTTTCTTTCGGAAATGTTCTTTGTTTGTTTGTTTGAAATGCAGTATCACTTAAAGAAGCTTGACTACAATCAGCAAGGAAGACTTAGCACTGGCTTGCCAGTATCTTTAGAAAATAAAAAGCCTCGATAAAAGGATATGACTACGTAATGTCTCGACTACTTGCTACTCAAATGCCAAAAGTGAAAAATGAGCAAAGCAGAAAATAACTCCCATAAACACTCCCAGCGACTGGCCTTACAGCCATACATCGATTCAATGGGACTACGCAGAAACGTATGAAGAATCCAAAGTCTTAATCACTGGGTATTTGCTGCAAAACACCTCTCAGTTGGTGGATATGAGCCGTGTTGGCGTGTAGCATTTCTGAAAGCAGCTGGGGTTACACAAGAATTGCTACCCGATATAAATTCTAAACCAGATCTGAAGGCAGCACAAGGATGTTAGCACGCTCGTTTACCTTGGGTTTGTAGTTTATGGTGAAAAGAATATTGGGCAAGAGGGAATCCGGTCCCAACGAGCAGTAGAAGGTGACGGCACCAGCCACAAATGACCAGAAGATCATCAAAACGTGAAGATACCTTGTAAACAAACAGGAAGGCAACATTGCTGCACGACACGGTGCCGGCGCCCCGGTGCCGCGCTCCCCCGCCCCGCCCCGCCCCGGCCCTCCCGGGCCGCGTTACCGGTTGAGGAGGAGTGTGGCGGCGCCCAGCCCCAGGAGGAGGCAGCAGAAGAGCGGGTACTGCCGGCAGGCCTCCCGCAGCGCCTCGGCGCCCCGCGCCCGCTGCCGCAGCCGCTGCCCGGCGGCCCGCAGCC
>VZTV01095658.1:7448-18330 GCA_013400875.1 Anhinga rufa | reverse complement strand
AACTTTCCTCATGTAACGTGCAATTCTGCATTAAGACCTAATTGTACAACTCCTTTTATGCAGTATCATACTTCGGGCATTGTACAACTCAGATCTGCCTTAAAAAAAGAGGTGTCTAAATAAAGCTGGCATCTTACCACCACCAAAATTTCCTCCTTCATTGTAGCCATCATATCCTCCTCCTCCACCTCCATATCCACCACCGGGGTTTCCATATCCTGGTCCTCCACCACCACCATAACCTCCTCTGCTGCCATAGCCAGGACCACCTCCATAGTTGCCACCTTTGAATAAAAGAAGGGTCAAACTAAACAGACCAAAGCTAAATATTCGTAAGAAAATGTCTATTTAACAAAAAAACCAAACTAACAAAAACACACTGTAAAAATGGCCCACAGTGTTTGCCCTGCATCACATTTTACCTATTTAGTCCAAACAAAAAATACCCCAGTAGTTTATGTATACCCTTGAAGCACGATACTTAGAGGCTCATTCTGGCTCACAAGAACACGTAGACATGCTGCTACCACCACCACCACCCATTACAAGTCATAACTGCCTCTTTACACAAATGGCTTTGTCAGTACTGTGCATCATCCTCTTTACTCCTCTGAACTGAAATGACTCAGTAGGCAAAGCCCTCAAGAGAATTCTGGTTTACAGTTTTTATCTAGATGTACAGCTTTATTTACACATGTGCCAAAGCTACTGGACATTCTTTTTTTCTAATCACATGAAGCATATCTGAAAGACTTAGTATTCCAGATGCTGATGTGGTCTCTGACATTTTGATGGAGTAGTTCCAAACCAGGAAATACTTCCGAAGAACTCAACATCACTACGTATATCTGCTTTTAGAATCAGGATGTAAGTAACTATATGCTACTCCCCTCATTTCTCCCCACCCCACCCCGAAAAATTGCTACTTCTACAGCCATTTGGTAATTTCCACAGTTCTACTCAAATGCATTTTGGATACTCATCCAAAATTCATGATGAAAAAGATACCCCTGAGCCATGAAAAGTCTCCCAGTTGATTGAAAATATTTCTGGTCTGTTAGTTGGTCACTGCTGTAATTCAGTTTTAGTTGTCTCAACTGACACCAGAATCTTCACTTAGTTCTCAATAATCATAAACAGCTGCTGTATGACCTCATGGCATGAGGTTGTTTAATGGATACATACAGGAGTATTTTTTTTCTACCCATCATTTTGTGGGGAAAACAAAACACCTTTAACTCTTCACAGCTCTACAACGCAGAAAACTATCACCAAAGTACACGTGTTTCCAAGGTGAAGACAAGACTTACAGCCGGTTATAACGTTGAGGGGGGAGAAGTGAACAGTACACTTACCATCACCAAATCCATTGTATCCGTCACCACCCCCAAAGCTTCCTCTGCTCCCACCACCGCCACCACCACCCCCATAGCCTCCTGGAACACAAAACAGATGAGAATGTTTTCCTGAACACATGTGTTAAGTGTTTAAGCCAACCAACACAGGAAATAAAAAAAAAAAAACAGAAATCACATTCTATATAAGCATTCCAGTCATTTACCTCTTCCACCAAAGTTTCCTCCTCGGCCAAAGTTCCCACCACCGCCTCCAAAGTTTCCACGACCCATGAAGTTGCCTGAGCCACCCCCACGACCTACAAAATATTTTACTTTAATTACATTAATTGAAAGCCAGTTGCATAAAATAACCATGCACAACTCCAATCTCACCTCTCTGAGAGCTAGCAGTCTGCATCTCTTGTTTTGAGAGTGCTTTTTTCACTTCACAGTTATGTCCATTTATAGTATGATATTTCTGAACTAGAGAAATTGTGAAATAATAAAGAGTTAGAAAATCAAATCACTGAAAGCAATATGCTGAAAAACTCTAATAGAAAACTACTGTAAGGCATGACCACACTTTAAAAAGTAACATTAAATCTACCCCATCTCTTACAATAGACAAGCAATTATTACGCCAACATCTTACATTGCACTGCTGTTCTGAAATCTAACGTTACACTTTTATCCCATAGGTAATTTCTCACTGAAGAGTTACATACCAACAATTTTATCAACAGTATCATGATCATCAAAAGTTACAAAAGCGAAGCCTCTTTTCTTTCCGCTTTGCCTGTCTTCCATGACTTCTATGGTTTCAATCTTGCCATATTTTTCAAAGTACTCCCTTAAATTATATTCTTCTGTATCTTCTTTAATTCCACCAACAAATATTTTCTTTACTGTGAGATGTGCCCCAGGTTTTACAGAATCCTACAACACCAAAATGACATTCAGTGTTCTAAATTATTACATAAAGATTAGGAAATAAGGTTAACTGAAACACTAACTTACCTCCCTCGAAACTGCTCTCTTTGGTTCAACCACGCGTCCATCAACCTTATGAGGTCGAGCACTCATGGCAGCATCCACCTCCTCCACACAAGAGTAAGTGACAAAGCCGAAGCCTCTGGAACGTTTTGTTTGTGGGTCTCTCATCACCTGCAAAAACATAGAGGGTACTCTGCATTTCTGCACTAGATTCAGTACCTATAACCTTTCAAAAGCACAAACTAATATTTGACACTTTACCACACAGTCCGTGAGTGTGCCCCATTTTTCAAAGTGCTCTCTCAAGCTATCATCTGTTGTTTCAAAGCTCAGACCTCCAATGAACAGCTTTCGCAACTGCTCCGGCTCCTTTGGCTCATGGCCCTACAAAATCAAAAATCAAAAATACATTTTGAATACAAACCACAGAGTTGAAATTTCACAGAATTACTAAAAAATTATCTGTGCACATTGTAACTACAAATAGGTGGAATACATTTACATAAAAACAATGACTTCTAATGGGTTTAGACAGGAGCATAGTAAACACTTAATGAGGTGTGAATTTAATTAAAACACTAACTAACTAACTAACAACTTAAGAGTGCTCAAATGCAAACAACAGTAAAGAGATTTCAAGATACTAAATAATTTGGTTGCTCCCCACCCCCATGGAAGTGCATTCATTTTATGCCTATCTTATGTTCGAGTTGCATATTGCTCTGTAGGGATTAGCAATGAAGCACCGCTAGATAAAGGGAAGTTGTAACACTTTATGAAGCATAATCATGTGGAACTATAAAAAGTTTAAGAACACAGTGTACAAGAAAGAAAGGTTATTGTCCAAACTGAGTGTCTAATCTTTTCTGATATAAATTTTGAAAGGTTATTTTTATGCATTTTGAAGAAATTTATCTGTTTTTTAATTCCTTAAAATTGTAATTTTGGAAGTTGAGTAAGCAAGAAAGTAGAAGTACATATGTGGTTTTCGGTGTTATGGGAAATACCTCTTAAATGTGAATCAACATGGACTTATATCTTACAAATAAAAAAAATGTGCTGAATAATGACTAATCAATGACCAGTAGTGTGTATGACTACTGGAATAAGACTGGTACCTTAACCAGCATCGTAAAGCAAACAAATTTAATTGAAGCTCTTGACAATGTCAATTATGTATGACCAGCCACATTTAAAAATGTGCTAGTTTTCAGAGCCCAGTTTTCTATAGCAGTTAAAGTGGGCTTACAAGTGCATCAGTGCTTCTGCTCTCTTTCAGTGTTGCATGCTTTTTTCAGTTAGGCAAGGAATATCCCTATGTATTTCACAGGCGTTTATGAGAAATTATTTTACAACTTTCTCCCATCCCCAAGACAGAGAAGTCGTAAAAAAAGCAACTACATAAAAATCTTATTTAGCAAGCTGGTACTTTTGTGCATATAAAACACTCCACAAAAAGGTGCTGGCTAGCTATGATGCATATGACTTCAGTTCTGCAGCATGAACGCATAACAGGCTTCACTGTTTCTGCTGCAGTGGGCTAACCTAGACTAGATGCAGCATTAGCCTGAGAGCTGAACTACGTAAAACCAGCCACAGACGTCTACATGTAGATGTCTTGCTTCAAACCTGAAGGTGAAGTGCTTTAACCTCTGGAATAGTTTAAATAAAAGGAGTGATGGTGCTAGGGTGGGTCAGAAAAGCGTACATCCCTTTAAGTGCAACACAACCACCCTAAAGAGCAATAAATATTGTGAAGCAATATGTGGCAACAAAAGAGAATTTCTGAATTATATTCTGCTTTAGGAAAACATTGGTTTATAATGTTTTAAATAATTGGTTTAAATTCAGGTTGTACTACAGGAAACAATGCCTAAGATTATGAAAAGCTGGCTGGGAAGTAGATCCCTGCTCTTACACCTGCTAAACTTAGTGACAAAGAGCCCCAGCATTCTCAGTAACAACTTTCTATTTAAGGCACTAACTTTGTTACTACAGGAACATTACATAAATGACTGACAGTCAATGGTCCTGTGACTACAAAGTAAAGCTTCTTTTCTACAGTCTTCAAGTGGTATAGACTACAGAAGTATAACAACAAAAAAATCTCCCTTCTAACTACACATAAACTTAAAATCTTACAGGGTAACATAACCTAAATTAGTTTCTGTATAAGTAGGTAAGTGAAATATTGTTTTCTGTTGCCAATTGCATTTTGACACACTAATTAATTTTTAGCTGGGTTATGTTAAAGCTGAGAATATTAAATGTTTCAAACTCTCCTATGCATACTAAAAGAAATCCATTACATAAAACTGTAGAGTTTAGACTTCTCCAAAACCAAAAACCTATATATGGAGAAACTGGACAGACTTTTTACAGTTCTCTGACACCCCTCAAGGCTACAGGGTTTTCAGTTAGCAAATCAGATTGCTTTTACCTTAAAAGAATGACCACAGAACTCTTCAGGTCACTCCTGAAAGGAAAAGTTAAGTCCTTTTCTGCTTATTTTTATTATGTGCACATGAACTGCTGTTCTCATATGGGAGGAAAACCAATTGCTGTTACAGCTTCTCTCTTCTATCGGAGAGAAATTATCCTCAGGACACACCTATGTTACAGTAACTCTCCACAAAAATAAAAGGCAACATTTTCTTCGGGAATTAGTTGGGTTTTTTCAGGCATTTTGTTCTTCTCACTGGGAATAAGCACTTCTAGGGTTTTCAGAGTGCAGAGTGCTGTCCTCTGTCACACATGATGTTGTTTTTCAGCCCTTCTGCTGCAAGCTAGTTTTAACAGCAGTCTCTCCTGTGCAGCAAGCCTTGCACAACACATCTCTCCCTCCCTAGTGTAACTACCACACTGCTTGAAGATCAGCAAGCTCCCTCCCACTCAGCTGATACTGCGGGCCAGCACGCCATTTTGCANGGGGGGGCGGAGCGGTAAGAAAGCCCAGCCAGCCTGCCGCCAGCAAGAGGCTTCATTTCTCCCCCTAAGCAGTTTAAATGGCTTCCCAAACATATTATTAGTCTCTGAGGAGGCGTGGAACTTTCTTTCTAGCCTTGACTAGCGACTTCCTCCCTCACGCCAGAGCTGTGCACAGCACCGACTGCCTCCATTTTGTGAGCGATCTCGTCTCCTCCACACTCAATATGGAGCCGGAGGGGCGGGGCCCCGGGAAGGCGGGCGCGCCAGCACTGTCCCGCGGCAGGAGGGTCCCACTGCCCCTGCCGGAGCTGGGGCCGGTAAGGGGGGACCCAGCGCTCAGGCCTGCAAAGGCAGCCCAGGAGGAGGGCACAGATATTGCGGGGGAGCAGCTGGTTCCCTCTCCTCTGCTCACCCTTTCTTGGCCATCAAAATCGAACTACTGTTTCCTACGTCAAAACCCCAATCACTCAGCGTGGTCTAAATGTACCTCTCCCAAAAAAGAGGCAGAAAAAATGGCAAGTAGCACTCCCCCCCCCCGGGACTCCTGTGAAAACCTAATCTTTGCAGAAATCCCAAGACCTTTTGAAAACGTTGCTGCAGATACACACTGCCTCTATTCTGAGTTTGCTATAAATTTAACTTTCACATGGCAGAGATTTTGAATAATCAGCCTTTTAGAGCTGCAGTATTTCTCTCTAAAGGCACTGTTTTCAGGTGGAGTCCTCCCACACATCCTACCTCTATGAACACCAGCAAGTGTCCACAAAATGCCTGGCTCCACACCCAGGCTTATCTGCAGCTAAACCTGTAAGATGAAACTGTTCTGTCCCCCAGGCAGTTCAATTCTAGACTGCCTTCTGAAAGGGGAAAGCTGACAGACAACTGGGGCCTCACCAACTTTCGCTGAGAAAGATTTTTTTCTAGAAACTTAATAGCTTTTAAGTACATTCCTGGCCAAGCTACTTTTGTAAACTACAAGAGCGTATAAGTAGGCAGCTGAGCGACCGAGTTACATTCTATCCAAAGTCCAAGATCAGTGAGACAGTTGCAACATTCCTTCCAGAAGGACTTTACACACTGTACTTCAATACAAAATAACCATATGCTACCAGATACATGCAATTCGGACAAGGTTTGTTCTTAACTCAAGTGTGCACGCCCTCCCACATTACAGGAGTGTATCATTCCAGAAAAGGTTGCTTTGAACTAGCTAAAATATTCAGGCACCCTGGAAAAGTAATGTTAGAAAGCAAACGAATAAAAATGAACAATCAGAAAATGTCTCAGTTATAAGCTACATAAGCATATTTAATACCCTCTTTGCTGATCTTAGCATTGAGTTTATTTTCTGAAGGGTATCAAGACTTTTTACTCCCCCCTCCCATTTCCACACCCTGCCCCAAAGTAACTAGCTCCCATCCTCCCAGAACAGCCCAAACATCTTCTCTATACTACGCACCTTATTCAGTCTACGGTATTTCTGCTAGAAGCAAAAGAAAACAGTTATTTTTACTTAGTACAGCCTCGCTTTCATTTGCAGTGACTATTAGGCAACCATTTTTATTAAAAAAAAAAGAACCTGTCTTCATTCCCACTAAAAACAGGACTTTGAAGATAGGAAGGAATCAAGTTTCTGCTGATACTCTGAGGATGCATGAATTTCTTAAAAAATAATTACACCTTGCTTTAATCACAAACATACATTTAATCAGTTTTGTTATAACAGAAAACTAGAAAAGCAAAATTTCCCCACTATGCTTAATACCCCACCCCTTAAAATTGTAAGTAATATACTGCAATTTAAAGTTACTCCACTAATATGGGGATGAAGAAGGTAGAAAAAAAAGCTATGAAATAATACATCAGATAGAAAAGGTTACGGTTTTTTTTATCTTTACCCCTTAAAGCTACTTTAAAAAATAATAATAAAAAAAGCAATTCTCTCACCTGTGAGGATCGTCTTCCTTTCCTCTTGTAGTCTTCCACATCTCTCTCTTCCTTAAGAGCAGCCATTTTGGAAGGGTACTCTAACTCAGCCTTTCTTTTAGATCTAGGAAACCTAGAAAACAGGTTGGATAAGTCAGTACTTACCCCAAGTCCTGTGAAGCAGGGCCTTCTCTGGCTGCAATGTGCGGGTGTGGCTTTACAGGAGGAAACGGAAAAGGGGTGAAAGTAGAAAAAAAATAAGTATTTAAAAGGGTAGAGTTAAAATTCTCAAACTCTTTTTACTCATGATTAAGAGCAGCTGCAGAAGGAACATTTGCTGTCCTAGTAAAAGTCTTTTTACAACTGCTGGAAACTAGGCACAACCTAGAGCTAAAATCTGTAGGAAACAACCTATGTCAATTACTCTCTTACAGAACTATCATGAACGCAACTGGTATTGTTGTATAATGGTACAGGGCAGGCAAATTTCACCTTTGATACCCAAACCCTTTACATAAATCAAATTCTACTCCTCTAGCTTTTAAATCCAAAAACGTTTAACGTTTTGCAAATACTGCTTATTAGAATTATCTTATGTGTTACCTATTGTAATCAGTGATACAGCAGCCTACAAAACTGTAACACTAGAGAATGTGTTAAATGTTTTCTGTATTGAAAAATAGTTTCCACTAACACCAGTGCAAGAATCCTTTACTGATTCTATTCTTGCAGCATGGGAAACTTTAACACTTGACCCTCAGCAATCTGTAGCACTAGCCATCTGCATTACTTTTGCTTCCAAGTGATGTATTTGATTGCTCTCCCATACTCTCTATTTACATGCCCAACTTTTCACAATAAATGTTATGTACGTATCACAATAAAAATCAAGTATTTCACAAGATAAGCTCAGTGAATGAATCCACATCTAAGCACTCAAACAAAAAGAATCACTTTCCCTCTAGGCTTTATTATTTCAAGTTTCCCAAGATCATTAAGTTACCTAATTTGTCTTACTATACTGTATTAGTACCTTTGGCTACGGTTCATCGCTACTTTGGACATTTCTTGAAACTTTATTACAGTAGCCAAAATAGAATTCTGTCAACTAAATAAGATGCTTCTATGAAGCTACATTTGTGCTGTATTAACATCATTGATATTTACAAGACTAGGTGTATATTTTGGTGGGTTTTTTGTTTGTTTGGGTTGTGGTTTTTAGTGGGGGGTTTGCTGTTTGTTTTTTTGTTGTTGTTGTTTTTTAAAAAGTTTTATTCCTGCAAATACTGGACAGGGAAAGGCAGACAGGTCTCTACTAATGACCAATATAAACTGTTACTCAGAGTGAGAATTATTTTTAATAAAATTCCATGTTAAAATTCAGCTTCAGATTAAACTCAACTGTGAAATCATGAATACCATGATTTAATGTATTAAAAATTTTAAAGGTTTTATAAGTAACATCAAAGTGTTTGCATTATCTTCAGTTCCTCTCTACACAATGTTAAACCTGCTCTTGAAATCCTTTAAATCAAACATCAGTTTGACTTAGGAGGTATTAGGATACTAAGTGTTTCAACTGAGCTGCTCAATTCCTTAAGTCACACAGGGGAGGTATGACAGGGAACATTAACAATTCAAGGACATTTAAAAAAGCAACTGTATGGCAAAATAAAACTTTGGGAGTTGTTAGGGAGGAAAGGGAAAAGCCTATTTAAATATGTTTTTAAGTAATGAAAAGTATGCAATCCCTCTCTGATTCTGTCACCTGCTGCCTTCCCCAGTTGAGGCTCCAAACATAAAGCTCTCAGGCACGGTCTCTGCCACGACAGCCTCTGAAGGCCAAGATGGTCAAAAGGAGAGTTGTCTCCTTGCTGATGCATACCATCAGCTGAAGTGGAACACAGCCCTGTCCAACCTTATTCCTACTTTGCCTCATAGAAAGTTGTTAAAAATAGCTGTCAATATTAGCTTTTTTTTATACATGACGTCAACAAAATACTATATTCAACTCTAAATAAAAATACTCAGAACAAAATTTTACCAGCTGAGTTAAACTAGCATTGAAACGATTGTGTACTGCAACTTAACTACAGAACTGAAAGTAGTCTCAGAACAAATCTGTTAGTTATGAGCAGAAATGTCTTGTTACTCAAAGGAACTTACAATGCTACTGTATCTCTTACAGAGACAAGAAGTAAGATAATAGAGGCAAAACAGACATTCCAAACATGGAAGTTTACCTGTCCATTCAGAGAACACTATGGAGATGTATTGGTCTCTTTTTTGTAAATAGCTAAAGTTGGACCTAATGTACATACAGTGTATGGTGCCAAACCTAACAGTTAAAGCAGCAAAACAATAGATTTTCAGCTCTAAATGTGTTGGCAGTTTATTCCCAACGCCAACAGGAACGTCTGCTGGGAAAAAAACAAGAAGGTATTAGCTTAATAAATTATGTGATGGGTTTCAAAGCTTTACTGAAGCATGTTCAAATGCTTTGAACTCACTATCCCTCACAGTTGTCAAACTATTCAACAACCCTGAAGCAGCTAAAACAATTGCTTACATGGAAAAGTTATTTTTAACTGTTTTGCTAAGGGATCCAGTTTCTTCTCTGCTTTTAGTGAACGATCAGAAACTAGCGTGACCTGTTGATTTCTCTGTTCTCAATTCTCTAAGGTTTCAGCTTGTAATGAAGGGGGCCAAGATAAAAAAAAACCACAACACAAAAAACCCTGCAACATTTTTGCTCACCATACTTGAAATACTTGAGAAAAACACCTTAGGTTTTGAGGAGAGAGGAAAGAAAAGCAAGGGGGAATATTGTGACTATTTCCCATCCAGTGTGGATGACTGCCCCAGCATGCATTTGATCTCGACTTCTTTCAAGTTGAGGAAATTTTTAATCGAGGTTTGTGCAGGACTGCTTCTTCGTGTTGCCCACCAGGATCATGGCGGGATGCCACCTAATGTCGTGGCTCTTGTGCATGTGTGGTTGCGGGGGTGGAGAAAGGGAAATGGGAAACTGTCCGAGAGAGCTTTGCACTGTGCCTTCCCCCACCTTCTCAGGCAGCAAAGGCTCGCTACACGTTCTAACTCCCCTCGGCAAGGGGGCAAGGGATATTAGGCAGGTGCTGCAACGTGTACCAGCATTCCTCAGCGAGAAGCAGAGCACAGCACAAAACTACCTTAATGATTTAAAAGTCTCTTCCCAGGAAAATGAGTGGGAAAAGAATATCCCTAGCGCACTACTCCGGGTAGCTTACATGGGGACCACCCAGGGAGGAACGAACAATGACACACTTATGTGTGGGACTCGCCTCTCCCCACTCTAGCCCGAACAGGCGCCCAAGCATTTCGGTGTCCCCTAGGATAGTTGAGGAGGTCTCTGCTACCCACAGCCCTGTCCCAAACCGGGAGCCAGGCCTCCCGCAGCCGCCCACGCTGTGGAGCGCAGCGAAATGGCGGCCGCAGCCGCCGTGCCCGAGGGGCCGCACGGCGGAAGCACAGCCTTTCCCGCACCCTCTCTCTTCCTGCCAGCGGCCGCCATTGCGGGCCAGTGCACCACGTCGCGGGGAAAAACGAGTCAGGAGCACGGCAGAAAAGGCTCACAAGGAGGCGGCGGCGGCGGGCACCGCGGCGGGCGCCCTGCGCGCCCCTCCAGCCCGCCGCGCCCAGCGCTGCCCCGTCCCGCC
>VZTV01095621.1:272-13351 GCA_013400875.1 Anhinga rufa | reverse complement strand
TAAAAAAAAAACACCCCAAAACAGCAACTGAAAAACCCATAAACCTCTTTACCACATAAAAGCTGGGAACAGAGAGAAAGTTAGGCAGAATGCCAGCTTCCTGCCACTTTGCAGACAAAGCATGTCACACCTTTAGTTTGGACGTTCATAAATAGATTCAAATTGTTGACACTTCAGAGGCCAGTGAGCAGGAACAAGGAAATTTCTTTTTAAACTCTAAAGACTGTATTCGACAGCAAGACTGCCGTGTTGGCAGCAGGCAAATAGTAGACTTTAGGGGACTACTTCTGGCCTCCCACCCAATATTAGTGTCTGCTGAAAGAGCCATCTCTTTTTATATCTGCATGGATATTGAGGCAAGCTATTAACTTAATTCTTTCTTAAATTAGCTAACTAATTAGCTACGCCCATATTTCACAATTGCCGTGGAAATATACCCTACTACCTAAGCATGAGGGACTTTGGCATCTAAGTTTAGGTGTATGGAAGGCTAGTGAAAAAATACTTAATGCAGTCTTCTCCAGTGACTGTCTTGAAGAAAAACAAGCTCAGCCTTTATTGAGGACAGAAGACTAGAAAAACACACTTATCAAAAGATGCTTCCCAACCCTTACTGGCTTCATATTCATGTTTCTTCCTCTTCAGTTTGTATTCTCTGTGACCAAGGAGAACCAGAGATGGGAAGAAAAGTGAGCATTAACATTTTTCAAGTGATCCCCAAAAGATGGTATATGAGAATTGAACTTTTCATTAAACCATCGTCACAATTCCTAGTTAGTTTGGGTATTCCTCCTGCCTGCCATCTCCACTGTTGGAAAGCATATCATTTTGCACAGACACATCCAGCTGGCTTGGCTCACAAGTGGTCTGCATCACCACGCATTGGCAGGCTGGTCTTACGCAGCCCAAGCTCCGTGTAAGCCAGAACAGCTGCTGCCTAAAGGAGTACTTGAGATACAGGTTCAATTCCCTCTCCCTAACAAGTTACTTCTTTATTCTGTCCTGCCATTCTCCACCTGAGAAATAATCCTCATCTACATGCAAGTGTTGTAAGTATAAATAGAGGCTGGTAGGCGCTCAGATATTAGAAGAGCAGGAGGGATGTAAAGCTCTAAGATGTAGTTGGAGGAGCAGAAACAAATCTATAATGACTCTGCGAAGTGCTCTTGGGTCCTATAGCTTAGGCCTAACTGCAGCAATTGCCCTTTGTGTATCTTTCAGAACGTGGCTTTCTGAATTCACTGAAGACTTCAGGGAAGAATTTGGGTTTAATTCAAAGAACACGCCTGCTTAAACCTTGCTTCTGGGTGGAGTAATCAGAGGGGGGTTCAGTTATTTTATTTCTCCCATAACATAAATTATGCGAGGCTAATGTGTCAGTCTTGGATAGATCCTCCATCTGGAGATGGGACTTCTGCCAATTATGTCATAATTTATCTTGCCTGAAGTGCCTCGTATTCATTGTATAGGAATCAAAATCCTAAGCAGTTCAGGTGGTGAGTAGATTTCCCTGTGACAATGAAGTATATTTTATTTTAGACTTTTGGCCAGCTTCCTGCCACTTCGTAACAAAAATATGATTAATGATACATAAATTCCATATTTTAGAATAGAAATAAATTGGGCCATTGCAGCATTTCTGTCTATCTGGGGAAATTTTATTCTATCGTTGCTTGACAACATAATTTTACAGAATAAAACAACGCTTTGTACTTAGGGAATTTCACTTCTGTGTTAAAATATATTTTTACTGCAGAATGGTGTAGGAGCGGCTTGAATTTAGGAAAATATTAATAGATTAGATAAGCTCTTTCTAAAAGGATATGCCAAGACACTTTTTACAGATGGAATTGTAGTAGGCATAATCTTATTTTAAATAAAAAATAAATAAATGGATGAATAGAGTTTATTTTTACACAGGACTATGAAGAGCAGATTTTTATGGTGAATAGGAAAATACAGAGTTTTAGCAATTACAATGAATCTCACAGAAGTCTGCAATAAAGGAAATCATTAAGACATTGTATCGGCCAAATACGTTTGGCGAGTGTGTATATATATAATAAAAAATACTTAAGACTTGATGTAGAGATTTTTACCCAGACATCTCAAAGAGCTTGCTGAAGATGGGAAATAATATTTTCCAGGGGTACAAGGGGGACAGAAACCTTTCAAAGTGACCTTTCAAGGGACCTACTTGGTCAAAGAGCAGAGGATAAAAGAGTTGTCCTTACTTATGGACTGGTCTTATACATTGGACTTATTATGGAGCTATACTGAATACACAGTGTTCAGCGTGTGGATTTTTTTTGGCCACGAAACACTAATAAATTGCAATGTAGTGACTCTTACTCTGGTTTCCAACTAATACTGCCTTTCCTGGGATTTGAAGCTGCTTCATTTTACTGGAGGAAGACTTCATATTCACAGGGAAAAATGGTGAAGAAAGGGCAACAAATGAGCTTGCTTTGGGGAGCTTACTTTCACCAAGCCCTTCCAACTCTGTTTCATATGATTTGTTGGGATCACAGCAAGATTGACAGTGCCTGTTAGAATCAAACTCTGCAAGTGATAGCTCTGTGGACAGACTGCAATGAAGGTGAACAATGCATGAAAACTATGAGTTGTTGCAACGCTTTGCAATTTATCACGTGTCACATTCACTGCATTTCTCTTTTGCTTCTCATGTTTCTCTTTTCTTGCTTCTCCCCTTCTCCTTTTGCCATCCCACTCTGTTATCTCCTTCCTTTTCTCACCAGAAGATGCCCAGAGCCTAAACCCAAAGGCAGCAGCCACACTGTGTTTGGTCAATCGGCAGCATTGGAAACCCATGGCCGTTGCCAGACTCAGCTGCAAGTCAGTAGCTTCTTCCTTCAAGCTGTAGCCCAGGAACTGAGGCACCCAGGGTGGGTGGGTGCAGCACCCCCATGCAAGATGAGGAAGTTTGGATATGATTAACTAGTAGCATTGCTTCTGGAGCTGACCAGGCTACAAACAGAGAACTTAACACACATCTAAGTTGCAAGGCAATAGTCTAACTACTGCAATAGTTCTTCCAGATGTAATCAGAAGACAAACTACACATTCACCGGGTGATTTTTGCACTTAATTTTGAACCTGATTGTGTATATACTGCCTCTCTTGTCATTCACTATTATCTAGCTTGTCCTCATCCATGGGTAATTTTGAGGTACCCTCCTGAACTATGACAAAGATTTTCAGCACAGTAGAGACAAAGAGGTGAAGCTGAAAATCCCACCGGAAGATTCAAGAAAGGAACTTGATTATCACATTTACATTGCTTCAAACCTTGGGTATAATATACATTTTGGGGCTTAGCTTTTTTAGATGCCAATATTGCAAGGCACTTCTACCCATATGCGCATTAGAAGAACACAAATAACCTTATAAAAACAAAACAAAACAAAAAAATCCTTGGCTATTTCAGGTTGAGAGTCTCCTTAAATATTTTACTGGATTGAGAACTTAACAGGATATTATTAGAGATACCTACAGTCCTGCCATCTCTTGACTCTGCTATTATGCTGCTATACAGGGTCCTGGCAACCCTGCAGCACTTCCACAGTGACAAGTGCACTTTGTAAATGTTATTGCTGTATTTGAATTCTCATACTATACTCTAGTAAAACAATTACATGACATCAACAGTTTTTTAATACAGGCAGCACAAGCCGATCATATATAAAGGTACAATAAGCCTTATGGTGAACTGGGCTGGGCAAAATATCAGGAGTAAAACATGGCCTCAGGTGTCATTACACATTTCAGACTCAGCACTGACAAGAACAACTTGTTACCGATCCTATTTCAGAACCAAATTCAACCTTCTGGTGAGAAACAGGATGACATTTTGTTGCCTGAGTTATGTTTTAATCAGTTTGGGGGGAATTTGGCAATGTCATGCGAACTGAAAACAAACCGAACACTAAGATGCTTTGCTGCCAACACGGGCTTCTCACATAACTCCAAATGGTCTGGTATCACGAGCGTAAATCACAGGTTTTATTATAAATGGGAGAAACCCAACATGTAATAGAATAGTCTTTTTGAATGAGTGTGCATGGGTAAAATTGAAAGATGGCATACTAAGATATACTAAGATACTTAAAAATATGCAACTAGTTTTTACTGACTGCAGTTGGTCGATCAGGTTGTGGAGTGGAATGGATGTCTGCCAAGCTCCTGGTCCCTGGCATTTCTGGGTTGCCAAACAAAACCAAGAAAAAGCAGTTGGAACAGAGCAAATGTTACTCAGTAGCATTTCTGCAGGGATTTCCACCTGGCAGCAGAGCAGGGGAACCTGAGCTTATGTGGAGGGTTCAAGTTCAGAAACAGCTCCAAAACCACAAAATGATTATTTACTGAGTTTGGCTGAAAAATCCCAGATGAAATCTAATGGCTCACCTACACTTACAAAACTCTTTTCCAGGTAACAAAACAGTTATGTGAGCCGCTGGTGTTGGAAAACTTGTACTCTTCACATTAGCAGACCATCTTCTATCATCTTCTGGCTGTATCCAAGAATCCGGCTCTAGCCAATGGGCACAAGAACAATTAATCATTTCACTTGCGTTGTACCTAAACTCAAATACTAACTTGGCCTTGAATCTTAGCATAGGCTCATGTATATCCCAACCTCATGAGTATCACTTGCCATGTTTTATTCTACTCTCTTGCTTTTTTTTCTGAGTAGGGGAGGGAGACAAGTCAGAAGGGTTGTTCATAAAGAAACAGGAAAAAATGGTTTTTATAACCTAGGATGTGTACAAAACCCAGCAACTTTAATAAATTATACTCCTTACATGCCAAGCTTAATGAGCAAATGGGAAGGCAGAACAGCATTTTGTGTTTATCTATCTATTTCCTCTTACTTTTGGATTGTACGATCAAGCCCTATGTCAGGCCAAAGCTATTGCACCCATCACAACATGTCAGAAACTGCGACTCAGAACACATTACATGCAGGAAGAGAAAGATGCAAAGATAAGATATTAGGACTGAAATCAATACAGGATTCTCTTTTACATATCCCAACAGTCTCATTAACTTCAAAGTAGCTGATATGAATGTAATTAAAGAGCAGAACAAACAGCAAAAGGGGGAAAAAAACCACAGGGCCCTGTTTCAAGATCCTCACTAAAATGGCATAGCACAGGGCTGTACTATAAATCACAGGATACAGTCTGTCAAACCTAGCAGAATTTTTTAAAAACAAATAATAGTGACATTTTAAACAATGTAAATTGTATAAACGCGGGCATCTGCAGTTTAAACACAAATAAGTGCTGCCACCAGGGAATAACTTTAAACAACAACAAACCAGTTCTTGGTTCTCTAATGTGCTAAACCCAAATCACAGCTGGCTGGTAGAACTAAATCTGTATGCTACTCACACAAGATAATCCTGGCACCACGGTGGAGCTGGATACTGGAGAATTTGCAAGTCGTCTTTGTGTGGTAACAACCAGAAAACAGTGCTCGAACGCACGCTGTTGCTAACTATTAACACTATTAACTGGTTGGGCTGTTGTTAGGTTCGCAAACTAATGTGTAAAATGAAATGAGAATACTTTAGTGTCCTGGGGTCATCCCAGTCATGCTTAGAGAAGGTAGATGTCCATGGGATCCATGGGAGGATAACGCGCTTGGCTGGGCAGCGTGAGGGAGCCTGCACTGCTGCTGCTGGCCGCGACATCCCAGCCTACGCAGAAACAGGACAACTCAGTCCTCAGGCACCTTGAAGGTGACACTGACACCTTGATAACAGGGAAAGCGCAGCTACAGGAAAAAGTGCAGAAGACTTGGTGCGGGCGGAAAGACTTCTGGCATTTTTCATGAGCTCTAAATTCCTAAATCCTCCCCTCCTGCTCACCCCACAAATATGAATCAAGGGATCAATGGATCAATGGGATAATCATATGGAATGTCTTTAATGGAGCATCAGCCCCTATTTCTTACATACGTTGCTGAATGCTCCTACCAAGTGCTAAATTAAAATTTACGGTAGTGCTAATTGAAGTCACATTTGTGTGTGTGCTGCGTGCTGTTAGGCAGGAGGAGATTTCTTTTGCTGGAGATTAAAACTTCAGTAATGTCTTTTGGTGCTTATACCAGTTTAATGCAAAAGCGGAACATAATTATAGGAGGCTGTTAATGGATTAGATGGCCAGTGTTGCTGTCTAGCTGTGTTCCAGTTTTTCTTCTGTTAGCTTTGTGCTGTCTGTTGTCATCTCCTAATTATCTGTTCCTTTTTCAGTTGGCAGCTTTAATAGTTTGGGGGTATTATTCAAACCCAAATTAATTTGTGTTTTTCAGGAATTGCTTAAAGAGTAGGAGGTTTATTTGGAGCTTGATATGGCAATAAAATTTTTATCAGATGCAAAAGAGAAATATTTTTTTGGCTGACTTTCCCTGCCGTGAAACTATTCACATTGATCAGCAAGAGCAGAGAAAGCTCTGGTATTGCAATATAAAACAAGAATTTCTGAAAGTGCTTGGCAGCTGATTTGTTTCTGCATGGCCTACCATCACTAGCTACCATCTACTATTAGAAAGCTATGGCACTTTCCAAAAAATTGGAGAGGGCATCTGCTGAGGTCTTGACTGGCATTTGTACTGTTGATAATGGTAAGTAAGTTCAAGAATATAAGGAAAGAAATCTGCCATTAAAATCTCAGGATCTTCATTCATGCAGCCAATTAATTAATAAATAGAATACTGCATAACATTTATATAGTGACAAATGCTCCCAGGTGCTGCAAACCTGCAAGTCCCTTAAGACCACTGGAGCAGTAAATGCCTTGCAGCCATTCTTTCTAATTTGTGCACTGTGTTGTCACCATCCACAAAAATATACAGTGAAAAATAATTAGTCATAGAAATCTATTGCAAGCATTCTAGGGAGAAAATAATCAATGAATGCATTTCCTAATAGATACTGAGAAAACATTGTGTTTCCAGAATTTAATGTTCCAGATGCATCCAGCTTCCAGTGTGCTCTGTGTTTACAGGGAAGCAGGCTGTGCTGAAGAGTTTATTGCAACAGTCCAGTAACACCTTTTAAAGATTAAAACATCCCGTATATTCTCTCTTGAAAACCATCTCTTGGGGAAAAGCGGGTGAGAAAGGGGAAAAGAGAAGGAGATGAAGGCAAAACAAACACAAAAAGAGTTAATTTGAAACTAATCAAACCCTATTTTCTTCCCCTGCATCAGAAATCTCTTTTATTTCAGTGCTGAATTAATTTTCAAAGACATGCCGATCCTTTTGAGGGGAATTCCGCATCTTACAGCTGTGCAATCTGCCCTGCAGTGTAAGCCTTGCTCACCCACCTGCTTTCTGCAAAACACCCCAAACTTCCCAGTGCTGAGGCTGTGCCAGTAGAGTTGTGCTTTATACTTGCTGCTGGTCTCTGGCAAAGACATTGCCTAACCCGTTATTTTTTAAAGTAAAAGTGGTAAAGTTCAAAACCATGTACAAATAAGCTAGCAGAACTATTGTTACCTTGCGGAGTGTTATATTGTATTATGCATGGTCGTCTGTTATTAATGCATGGTTTTATACAGCAGTTAAAAAGCAGTTTCATTAAACAGTTTCATTTTAAGAATAATTTGTTAAGAATGCAGCTTCTGAGAAAGGCTAAATTCTTGTTCCATATTCAAAGTCTAACCCACATGCTGAGAATAAAGGAACAGTCATATTTTAAACACAGATTACAATTCATGCTTTGAAACATCATAAGTCTAGCCCTAAGTACTTCCCATTTGATAGTTATTTTATTTTTGCCTGCTTTTGTTTTCTTCTTCGTTCATGTTGATTCAACAGTATATATTAAAATTTTAATTTCACCTCTTGCTGTGCATTCAGGTGCCGACAATGAGTTGAACTCTACTCATTTAAAAGCTCATTTACTGGGGCAAAATTATGTCCCTTTGTTCTCATCAGGGCAAATGTAGTTTTAGTATCATGGAAGATTAAAAGACCTGACCTTTGGCACTGAGAAATATTGTGGTAACTTCTACAACTCCTGACTTGAATACTCTAAAGTATGGTCCCTTGGTAGCTGGCAGAGCACTAAAATGTATACTGTATCTGGCAAAGGTGTTTATTTTCAGCTTTCATCTTTTGCATGCATTAGCTACTGAATTGGCTATATTGTTGGTAGAACAATGGGTCAAGTCCAGACCTGGTGGATCCTATCTGATGGGCAAGTATATCAATGAGAAAGCACGCATTCATTTTAACAAACACCAAGCTGAAGTCAGAGGCATGCTATTCCCCCTCCCTTGTTGGTGGAATTAAGCCATTCCCTCCTTCGTGACGAAGGCTAATGCACAACCAGCTCCAGGAGCACTTGCATTGTCCCTGGGCAGCAAAACACGCTCAGCAACCTGCCCGAATAGGGGGAGTGAGAATGTCCATATACAATGCAATCACCCACATACACAGACAAAAGATGGCAAATGGAAAAAAATATTTTTATCTCAGCCTGAGAAAGGCTGAGCAGCCTTTTTTTCTCCTTTTTGAACAGAAATCACAGTCCTTTCCAGCTTCAGCCAGTCGCTGTGGTAAGGGCACGGTCAACCTGCACCATTTTGTTATGAATGTTGTGATATTCGATGTCTTCTCTCAACCCCTGCTTAGAGTCCCGTAGTTATGAGACACTCTCTTCTTCACTCTAGAACAATTACCATTACTTTCTGACCCTCGTGGTTGCAGAAATGATCTCGAGAACCGCTCCCAGGGTGACAATAAGGTTCCCACTGTGGATGCTCACCCCACAGTCCTCCAGGCCACAGACCAGAGGTCTCTCAATGCATATCCCCTTTACAGTGCTGGAAAATAATACAGTCTAAGAAAATGGAAGACAAAAGCAGCCTGTTGATATCAACAGTTCACCAGGCAAAAAATACTGATAACTGCCAGCTGCACCAGCAGGGGATGCCAGCATCTAATATCAGCCATTATCACTAGTGAGTTTTGGGTAATCCATGCCAGGGATCACAGAATCTAAAGTCAGTCCAACCTTTCTACGGCAAATGTATGGACAAATAGAGCTGTTTTTTTCTGTATGGCAATTTTACTTAGAAGAACTTTTAATTATGTTAGAAGAAATTTTAAAGAATCAAACCTTTTTACCTCTTCCTCCCCCATTTAGAAAAAAGAGCAACAGGAGAATAAGGCAGGGCCAAAAGAGAAAAGACTGATTTTCTAATCCAGATTGAATTTTCAAGGCCAGCATACTAGGAAAAGCATGTGTTTGCTTATAAACACTGAAAGTGCAATAGATTAAAACACAGAAAACATGGTTCTTCTTTATGCTTACAGCCCATTTCCAATGCCTTTTTATAGTCACCTAGAAGACAATGTACAATTTCTGTTCCTATATGCAAACCAACAAAGAAGTAATCATGACTGAGGATTAGGAAAAGCTGTGGTTTAAAATGCACATTTTAATTCAATTTACAGGTGTTAACTATTAAAGAGAGAGATTTTTGAGAAGTTTCTTCATAAAATGAAATTTTAACCTTCTATCAGATAATTCTAAATTCTCTATTTCTTTATTTTGGCATCTCTATCATAAAAACCATGTTAACTCCACTTAAAAAAAAAATCTTATTTCTTCTAAAATTTGCTTCCTATATGTCTAGATTAGCCCTTATTGATCTCCCAAAACAAAATTATGAATGTCCCTTAATAAATATCTCTCATAAATAGAATTACTTTGGAATACAAAGAAGTACTTCCAGAATAATGCAGAGTAGAATTTTTCAGTTCACTTTTTGTCTCTTTTCTAAATGTCAGAATCTCATAATGGCCTTCCAACAAAAGACACCAGCAATAATCTTTCCTCCTGGCTGAAGATCCAGTGGACAATACTGGCCACACATACAGGACACACCTGAACAAAACTTCATGGTAGGGTTCTCATTGAAACCCTATCATAGTTCAATACTTCACGGTGGTAAAGCACAAAATACTTACAAATACTAAAAAACTTCAATTCATTAAATAGTTACAAGCATTTTTTAAGACAGTAGAAAACTTAGAGAAATTGCTACAACAAAATCCTCTTATTTTATATAATTTTGATCAAACTGAAGTAGCTCAGCTGAATAAGCATTCTTGTAAAACTGGAATGGATCCCCTTTCTCATGCAACAATACTCCCCTTAGTTTTGCTTCCAAGGGAATGGTACCAGCTTCAAAAAAAAACCAAAAACAAAACCAAAATTGCATAGTCTGTAGATGTTTCTCAATTAAGAATACATGTTCCAATGCTTAAGTACCCTCTCTGTTAGAAATACACACCTTTTCCCTAGTTAAAATATGATTTGCTTCAATTTCTGGCAATTAGATCCTTTCTCAAACAGAAGAGTCAAAGTCTGTACTACATTAGGTCCTGGCAGACTCTGACCACGATTATTCTTATTATTTACCTCTAGGTAAACTAGAGNTTCAGATTTCCTACACACTCTACAGGACTTTTTCTCCTTGAGCAATCACATCTCTTCCCTGAGTTGTCTCCAACTTATCATTAGTTTCTTTGAATTGCCGATGGCAGAATGTGACACTCAGTCCTTACCGCAGAGAATTCCCACTTATATTTGCTATGATATTCTCTGTTTGTATTTTAAGTTTCCTTGCTCATATCTCCAACAACAGTTAACAGTTGACATCTTAAAAGGATGTCATTAAGTCAAACGGATGGTGCTGCACTGGGAATTTGTTTTCTGCTGTCTATCTGAAAAATTTCCACCACATTCTGTACTCACCTCTTCTCAGGCAGAGTCTCCCATTCTGCCATCACAGCCTTAATATTTGTCCCTTCATGTTCCATCCTGTCCTGATTGTATAAACATTCAAATAACTAGATTTCCCTTACCTTATCAATTCATGCAGAAAGGTCTATATCACTGGCCTCTTCATAATCCTTAGTTCTTCCAGTCCTGTGTCACCTGCGAAGGTAATCAGTGAGGATCTCCTGTGCTCTTTTGGGTCATCACTAAATATCTTACCTACTGTAGAGCAGAAAGGAAATGGACAGAGTAACTAATCCAGTTATCACAGGCCTTAAAATACAAAGTTGCAGAACTTCACTAAGCAGGTAGGTAACTACAAAAAAAGCTTCAAAATCATCCTTTGTAACTAGCACATAGATATCATGCCATACCCTTAGCATCTGATCTAAAAACTTCTAGGGAAAGCAGCCTTGGAAAAAGGCTACAGATTCATCTCCGGTGTTTGGATATGATAGATTTTCTCAGTATGTTCAACCTGATATAAATTAGTGGGCACAAGGATTCACAAGACAAAGTTTAAATGTCTCCAAAAGTACAAGGAATGCTATGATGTCAAGGAAGCAGCTGAATTTGAAACATGCACAAAAAAATTAAAAACATCACAGAACATATCATGTAAATACAAGTGCACACACTTCATGAATATTTATTATTACATGTTGGTAGAAAAATAGCACTGATATAAGAAATGTGAAAATGAAAGTCTGCAAGATGCATGAAGAACTGAAGTTCTAATTTAGTTGCCTTTGTTAATAACTTGTACTTTTCTTTCCTGGTCCTCTTCACACAGGAAGACATTTTACATGCACACTACATTAATTAGACATGTAAAAGACATTTCAAGCCTGCCAACTCAACTGCTTTGGGCAGTATTCCACCAGATTTCCAGACAAATAGCAGCTGGAACATCTGGAAATCTCAGACAAACGGCCACCAACCATGCAAAAATCGACTCCATATCACACAAGCGTCTGATGCATCCCAGGAGTTCAGAAGGACAGACAACACAGGAGGCACTCGAGTCTCCTGGAGTGCATGCACAGTGACTCTGGACACATTGGAGAAGCTGCACAGGCATCGATCATGTACATGTGCACGTGCTCACAGAGAGATGTCAGATTTGCTATTGTGGGGCTTGAGGAGGCTGGAAGTTATGATATGACAACTGTTTGTTTCATTGCTGAGTTTTACGATATCATTCAGACTGTATCTTCCTATCCTCTAAGACCTCCAACAACACCCACCACTATGGGAGGAGGAGAGCTGAACTTTTGTGCGAGTTATTATTTACCTTGTGGTGTCAAAGACCAAGTCTAAGGGACTCAAAACCAAAAACTGAATCTGTTTCTTTCCTTTTTCCCACTGGCCTAGAGGTCTTGCATCCTCTAAGACATCAGGAAGCAAGTAAATACAGTGTGTATCCAACTGCCTTATCCATTGAAAAGGTAAGTCTAAATGATGATACAAAATCCCAGCAGTTTCCCATCTGTTTTCAGTATCCTGGCGCAGGTTTACAAATCCTGATGCCCAGAGTTAGGCCCCTAAAATCGCTATGCACAGTGCCTCGTCTAAATGCTGAACACCCAAACATTTTTGCATGGTGATGCCTCTCCCAGTCAAGNTGTAGATGTTTCTCAATTAAGAATACATGTTCCAATGCTTAAGTACCCTCTCTGTTAGAAATACACACCTTTTCCCTAGTTAAAATATGATTTGCTTCAATTTCTGGCAATTAGATCCTTTCTCAAACAGAAGAGTCAAAGTCTGTACTACATTAGGTCCTGGCAGACTCTGACCACGATTATTCTTATTATTTACCTCTAGGTAAACTAGAGAGAGTGAGTTTCAGATTTCCTACACACTCTACAGGACTTTTTCTCCTTGAGCAATCACATCTCTTCCCTGAGTTGTCTCCAACTTATCATTAGTTTCTTTGAATTGCCGATGGCAGAATGTGACACTNGAGCTTACAGAGTTGGCTACTGGCTCTTATGCTATAGCATTGCCCAAACCCTGTGCCTTTGTCTCTGGCTTGTCCTTGATACTGTATTACAGCACAAGAACTATGCACGAGCCCTCAGCGACTTGCTGTCTCAAAAGGAACAGCATTCCTACGACCGATTAATCTGCCAAAAAAGCGCCAAAAAGTCATATCTCTGACTAAAAGGGCTTTCCACTTCAAGGTTTGTTCCACAATTCAGTTCAGCTGACAAATGCAGAGATGAGAGTTTCTCAACTGCATGATTTCCAGTAAGGG
>VZTV01095595.1:406-10781 GCA_013400875.1 Anhinga rufa | reverse complement strand
ATGCTTATGTGGCTCTTTAACAGCATCTATCCCATCTTTATACAACTGGTCATTTAAAAATTTTTTTTAGTATATTCTTTGAAAGGAGAGTGCTTAAAGGAAAAATGTTTCTGAGTTCACAAATTACTCTATTTACTGTTTTATAGAAGCTAGGGAAAATTACAAGTGTAATTTATCCTTAACACATCCACTTTGTTGTTAACACTTTAAAAGTATATTGAAAGCATTTGGTACAATAAAGAGGAAAATAATATCTGAAACATTAAGTGAATTGTTTCAATAAAGAAATTTATATAACTTGCTTTTTCCTTACTAAGAGTTACAGATTACCTTCTTTCTTTATGCTACTAATGTATCTGAATGGCAACAAAGTGCTTTTGAACCGTAGGCTTAAGTACCCTGCTTACCTTAATGTCACCAGGCAAGCAGAAGAACCAAAAGCAAGTCTGGCATTCACTAGCTGAGGTGGGGGCCCTTCCAAAGTAGTTTACATGTGTGTTCTTACCTATAAAAGAAACATCCCACCTCCAAAACAACCAAGAGACACTTCACTGGCTCTGCTTACCTTTCAGACTGGTTGCTGTTTCAGTTGCTATCAAACAGTTCCCATTCACAAGCATAAATAAAATCCAAGCTCCAAACTGCCAGTCTGTTACAGCTCACAGTTACACCTCGACCAAGAAGCACATGAAATGTTCATACCAAGTTGCCACTAGCCTCTTAACTTCCTCTCTTCTTAGTCCACTCCAACCAAAATCAGCCTTTAATAACTGCTGATTTACAGGGAATACAGCAGACATCTAAGTAATTTCTCACTCGCTTTGCTTTCCTTCCTTCATCCTCCTTCAGCAACCTTTGGTCTTCCCAGAGAGAAATTACACTGATTGAAGGACTTAACTTCAGGCTGCCTTAAGATTTAAGGCATTTGTTGAAGTTGTAAATAGTTTTTGCAACTATTAACGAAGCACCAGAGCAGCAATACTCACACAGAGCAGAATTCATCTGACTATGGAAATACTATGAGGTGAGGCACAAGGCTCAGCTGCACTTAAGATGGAGATCTAGTCAACAGCAAACTGAGTCCAGACTGATCTTCTCACGCCTAAGGGTTTAAAACAGGCCATAAGATAATGCCCTTAAAGCACCTGTTTCTCTGCGTTAATTCCAAGCAGAGCCGAGAGTGACTAGTTTGGCTCTAGACATCTGCTACTGTACAGCCAGGGTGGGTTTCACTTATCACTCTTCTGCCACTCTGCTAATCAAATATTTGCAAAGCACCTACTTACTGAGAACTATTATGTAGTAGGAACAATTTTTGGAGACCGAAGATAAAGACTGTTGACTCTTATGCAAAATACATTCTCCCTCACAGAGAATATACAGTCAGTCACATGAACAAACGGCAAAGAGCATGTGCAAAGGTGCTAGGAGAAAAAACCCAAACCCTCAATGCTGGAAAGACACACAATAAGCAGGCCTGCGAGCCGCTGCTCTTCTTGTGTGAACTAAACCTGTGCAAGCGCTTTCAACTAGTAGTAACGCTCACTGCAGGCTGAGGAGGGGGAAGAGAAGGAACAAAGAAGAGAAAAAATACAAAGCCTCAGTTTTGATTTCTTAAACTTAATTTGATGTGACTTTCATATATAAGCATGTGTCTTGTCAACACACTTCACCATGAAATATGCAGTGTTATTGACAGAAGATATCTTCCTGGTCCTAAGTCTACATCTGAATTATCAGTCATTTACACTGTAACTAGCTTGAGATCTGTTCTCTTTTTAAATCAGCATATTATGTTTCCTGAACATTTTTCGGATGTTTCAAAATTGTATTTTACAACCACTTTACAGCCACAGATTATTATTCCTTTTTAATAAAAGCAAAAAGGAAAAAAAGTAATTAGCCAAAATAATCCTAGACTGGAAAACGCAACTAGCACAAATATACAAGCAAAAAGCATTTATTCGCTTCTGAAGTCCTAACCATCCCAGAAGAGTTTCCACTGCATTTGGAGTGACTCTAATTCTTTGATTAGTATAGAACTATTACCATACATCATTTCCATGTGAAATCACTTATATTTCATGTACTAATTCACCCCTACTTTCACCGTAATTTTAGAAAGGCTCCCAAATACTTTAAATATAAAATCCTGAGTGCACTATTTAAACTATAATCACATCAAGTTTGATTTATTGAGATATTTCTCTTCATCAGTTAGGAAACCTGATTTGCAAAAAATGAAGAGTGCTGCCGTTCAAGGAGAAGCCATGCTTTTCTTATCTGTCACTGTCTGAATGAAAATATTTATTTGTAGCAGGAACATTATCCATGAGAAATGGTTAATGAACTGAACCATACCTTCAGGAAGGATTTCACGGGACTTAGATTAACTCTTGCAAAAAGCAACACATGCATATTCTAAGGGCACAGAGGAAAAAACCCGTGGCCACATTTACGAAGAGCCATTTAGCAACATGGTGATGAACAGCAACCTGGAAAGCAGGCTTGTGCTAAAAATAACCACTGTTTTGTTTTTCTGGAAAAATCAAAACACACTCAGCTTCCAGAAGCAGAAATGTGTATTAACAGAAAAGGAAGTATGCAACAATCATAAAGTCCTAAAGATAGTTTCTATGTGCAATGTAAATAATTCACTAATTATAGGCTGGATTTGTGCTTTGAGAAGACCAGAGCAATCTCAGGAGAAGGTTCTGTTCACAATGCATGGTCACCCACCTCTCATTGTTATAGCTCCAGTAAAGACCTCTGCCTTTGGGCAGAGTAGGATTTAAGTCCAAACACCTTGATTTCCTTCTCCCACTCCCTCCCAAACTGTACTCTGCAGGAAACCTTGGACTGATATATAAATGGTGTGATATATAAATATGTGATTGGGGACATAATCAAGATGAGTAAGAAATATTATGAAGAGTGTAAAAGTCTACAGTCAGAAGAAAGATGCCTCACACACACTTAATGGCATTCAAGAACAGGGACTTATCTCGATGGTGTCTTTTTTAAATGCATGTCAGGGTCTCCTCCAAAATAATCTCTTGGTTTTCTGCTGAATCAGCAGTAATCAAGGAAACTAATGTCACAGCAGATTTTTCATGGGTAGCCTTCCCCCCTGAAATGCCATACCAAGACAATGGATCCAAGATAAAACAAACCAGACCCTCTTAAAAAGAAAGAAAAGACCAAAACAATGTTTTTACCCAGTAGGAAAAAAAAGTTACTGTTTCTCGTGCAATAGAGTTGATACTGATTTCAATATTCACTTTCAAGACAAACTAATATGGTACAAAACGTACAACGTAGGATAGATATTTTAAAGATATCATGTTTCAAGTAAAGGTGCTTTTGACTGGAGTCTGAAGTTAGGTACTCGGGCAAGCAGCAGTGATGAAGACACCCTTAGTGTTTCTGAGTTTGACATAACTATAGCCATGAGTGTCTCATCCAAAATGTAGCAGACTGTAAGGTCTCCTGATACCAGACAGGATGCACAGTCATCACGTTGTATGTTTCCGCTGAGGTTCAGAGGCTTGACTGTCCGTCATCCCAAAGGCTGTGGATCAAAAATATCTCCACTGATGTCTATGGAGTTGCCCCATAAACCCACTGAAATAGAAAAGGTGAATCAGACTCTCAGTGTTTGTCCTCCCTACCTCCAAAAGAATAAGGCCTAGGCTGCAGTATTCAAACTACAGAAACTTAATGGAAATTCCCACTGACATTGGCAGGTTAACAGGAAGAAAAGCCAAGAACTGTGGAAAGAAGCTAAATGGAGAGAGAAACTCAGCAGTAGGAAGGAAGAAAGCAAAAAAAAAATGCAGGCAAAACCCAAGGTATCAATCAGCGTGATGCTCAACCTAAGACATCTATTTTTGGAGTTACAAGTTGTTCCGAGCACATCATCTGCCCAACTATCTTTGCTAAGGTAGGGAGCTGCAAACAGCCCAAGCCCATCCAGCATGTCCCCTACCTGTGCTTCTCTCCTTCCTCTGCCCCTCAGCCCAGCCAGTCCCCAGCAGGTACTTTGCTCTTACTGAGCCACAGGAACAACTACCGTGGTTTTTCCTTCTTCACTCAGTGAGCTAGCAGGCTGAAATGGCTCACCACTGTGCCACATCAGCACCAAAGCCAGCAAGAGAGAGTGGGATGGGGGATACATGGCAAAATAGCAAGCAGTGAATTAAGCAGAATACTACACTGTTGTACAGTATTTCATACTGAGCAGTCCATGGCATAACCCTGTGGTAATCCTTCTGTCCATATGAAGGCTTTTCATTCATTTATTTCTGGTGCCAAGTCATCAACTGTATCTAAACAAGCAGTGTTTTGCCTCAAATTGAAGGGGATTTTTTCAGGAGACCAATGGGACAGGACTGTGACAGTCTAATTTGTTGGACCACAGTTATAAATAAGCAAATGACATAGCATATGCCACATCATTTTCTGAAGCTCCAGAAGCGTGCCAAGATCTACTTTTAGGTTTCGATTCATAAAACTAACTCTTCTCATACTATCCTGACAGTTTTACTTGGAAAAGAATGCTAGTAATAGGTTCTAGTATCTGATTATTCTGGAGTATCTCTGGTGAACCCGAAAATGCAGGAACTGCCAACTCTTCACTTCTACGCATCCCTACTGCAGGTTCTGAGAACTAAAGGGTGCTGCAGCAAGACATCTGCAATGACTGAATTAAAGGTTTAAAGAACTTTTCTTAGAAGGGAACAAATGCCAAGCATTACTAATTATCCCAAAGATTTCCAAGTAACAAAGATAAATCTAAAAAATATGAATAGTAAAATCACACCAGAAAATATTCTTCCTGTGTTCTTGCCTGCAGATGGGGACTAGACTAGACGTAGTAGAGGACTGTAGAGGTTGACTATATTTTACTCAATATACTCTTTCAAACCAGTGCCTGATAAACAGAAAACAGAATATATATAAAACCTAATTTTACTTTTTACTTTTAATACATTCATATTAAAGAACAGCTTATGAAACTCAGAGGAGGCAAAATAACAAAATATTGCAGACCTGGTTTTTGTCCTGTCTTACTGAACGCATCTTAAATAAAATTAGTATAGCTTCTGAAACTCCTTCACACAATTTCTCTTTGATAAGGAACACTCAGCACATCAAAGGTGCCTGATAGCCTTCTATGATGGCATGACTGGCTGGGTCGATGAAAGGAGAGCAGTGGATGTTGACCTCGACTTCAGCAAGGCTTTTGACACGGTCTCCCATAGCATCCTCATAGGTAAGCTTAAGGAAGTGTTGGTTAGATGAGTGGACAGTGAGGTAGATGGAGAACTGGCTCAACAACAGAGCTCGGAAGGTTGTGATCAACATGGCAGAGTCTGGTTGGAGGCCTGAAACTAGCAGTGTTCCTGAGCAGTCTGTGCTGGGTCCAGTCCTGTTCAACATATTCACCAATGACCTGGACGAAGGGATGGAGTGTAGCCTCAGCAAGTTCACTGATGATACCAAGCTGGGAGGAGTGGCTGATACGCCAGAAGGCTGTGCTGCCATCCAGCGAGACCTGGACAGGCTGGAGAGCTGGGCTGAGGGGAACCTCATGAAATTCAACAAGAGCAAGTGCAAGGTCCTGCACGTGGGGAGGAACAACCCCAGGCACCAGTACACGTTGGGGGCTGACCTGCTGGAAAGCAGCTCTGCTGAGAAGGACCTTGGAGTGCTGGTGGACAGCAAGCTGACCCTGAGCCAGCACTGTGCCCTCATGGCCAAGAAGGCCAGTGGTATCCTGGGCTGCATTCAAAGGAGTGTGGCCAGCAGGTCGAGGGAGGTCATCCTGCCCCTCTACTCTGCCCCGGTGAGGCCGCATTTGGAGTGCTGTGTCCAGTTCTGGGCCCCCCAGCTCAAGAAGCACAGGGAGCTGCTTGAGCAAGTCCAGCAGAGAGCCACAAGGATGATCAGGGGGACTGGAGCATCTCTGTTATGAGGAAAGGCTGAGAGACCTGGGTTTGTTCAGCCTGGAGAAGAGAAGACTGAGGGGGGATCTCATCAATGCTTATAAATACCTGAAGGGTGTGTATCAGGAGGTATCAGGAGGATGGGACTGGACTCTTTTCAGTGGTGCCCGATGACAGGACAAGGGGCAACGGGCACAAGTTGGAACACAGGAAGTTCCACTTAAATATGAGGAAAATCTTCTTTGCTGTGAGGGTGCCAGAGCAGTGGCACAGGCTGCCCAGAGAGGCTGTGGAGTCTCCTTCCCTGGAGCCATTCACACCCCGCCTGGACGCGGTCCTGTGCCCCCTGCTCTGGGTGTGCCTGCTCATGCAGGGGGGGTGGACAAGCTGATCTCTCGAGGTCCCTTCTAACCCCTACCATTCTGTGATCCTGTGAAAAGAGTTTGACTGTTCATTATACATAATTTCTTCCACATGGAGGAAATTCCTTGATTCCTTCCTGAAGCCCCATTACCACTGCAGTTGGGTATCCCAGGCTTTTCAGAGCTCACCCTGGTCCCACCACCCTTTGGGTGAGTTACCAGTGAGCACAATACAACATGGCAGCAGTTAGCCACCTGTCTCACCATCAAAGGCAATTATGGGCTATTCAGAGTTTGATTGATTTTTTTTTTTCTTTTAGGGGAGAAAGCACCATTTTACAAACCTCTAAGATTACTACAGATGAGACTGCTATTCCTCCTACGGTACTGATGACAAGGAAAACGCAGCAGCTTGTGCAGCTTGAGTGAGGCTGCTGGATGAGGGCAGTTTCAGGAGATTAACTAGTGTACCATTGAGTACTGAGCTGCTGGATTATTTTTTTTTAACAGTCATGACCACTGCCACTTGTCTTTCCACTCTCTTGCAGCTAGTTCTGCAGCAAGGAAGTGAACCATGACAAGGACAATGATAATATTCAGAAATTACCTTAGAAAGATGCAGTGACTTTTTTTTTTTAAAGTGTTAGAGATGAACATAGGCTAACTGAAACAGACTCTACTGCTCTGATCAGCTACTGGATGCCAGAATGCTATGGGGCATTTTTCTTTCCCTCAGTACGATCCTGAGCTGCGGATATCACACAATACCACAAGAATCCCTGTTCTGTTTCACACCGACTATCATCAGCTAACAGCACAGTAGAAATCAAAGGATCATTTAATTGCTAACCATTTGTCAGATCAGCTGTGGATGCTTCTCTGACAAGGATGCACATAATTTAAGAGAGAAAGATAATACAACAAGAATGACTTGATATTTCTTAGGAAGATAACTGTGCTTGTGTAGGATTTTTTCATTAACACTACTGAATTTGCTCCTTTTTATGGGCTGAATAATGCAACAAAAGAGATGTATTCTGTATGCTCTGGTGCTTGATCAAACCATCACATTTTCCAAACATTTCTATGGAAAAAATGCAGAACCCTACCATTTTCAGGAGCCTTGCCTGTTTTTCTTTAAAACTTTACAACTCACTAGCAGCTAAGAGCAGTATCCATACACTCCACCTTTTGTGCTTGGAGGCTCTGCTTATGCTCTGCAACCAGATGACTAAAGAAATCTCTTCACTGTTTATTTGCATCATATAAGGACACCAACTTTTACTGACTGTGATACAAACATATGGAAGAGTAGCAATAGGTGACAGCAACCGAGAGGCTTGAAACCCCTGAGGTGTGTCTGCACTGAATTGTAACTCCATGTTGTCACAAAATACCACTACTGAGTGAGGTCTTTCTCAGGAAAGCAAATTCACCCCTAAAACATCTACTGCTGGTCATGGGAACAGTATCCTTTTTCATTTACACCTTCCTTCTCAGCACCCATTATTTTCTGGCAGAATGTGGACTAAATGGATCTTTGGGAGTTGGCAGTATTCATGTGGAAGTTCTGAACTGCCTTTGCTCCTTCAACACAGTTACTGCATTGTTGATAAATTCCAACTCATTTGGGCTCACAGAACTCTAAGGTAACTTTTCAATATTTAAAGACAATGTAAAACAACATCTATTATATACATATGAAAGAAAAACAACCAAAAAGCCAACTGCATTAAGAAAGTGAAAGGGGGGAGGAAAAAGAAGGGGAAGTATAGTCAACAAACTTCTCTCTTGTTGCATCACATATTTTATTATCGAGCAGAAGAAATATGGTGAGTAAGGAGGAAGAGGAAGAAAGGAAAGGTATTTACAGAAGGAACAAGACCCATCAGTTATGCTTTTTCTAGTACAAACTATTATATTAATATAGCAGCAAACGTCAGGCAAACAGATTAACTTATTTTTTTTCTGACTTCCCACAAAAAGAAACTTTCAAACCCTTCACTGATAAAGCTTCATAAGGAAGGAGAAAACAGCACAGATAACATCATTACTGTGATATACCATTTGGTTAATTAGCATTTTAAAACCCTAAGGAAACAGTAAAAATGGGAATTGCATGCTGTTTCAAGCACAGAGGGAGAGCTACGCAGTAAGTTTTTTCTCAGGTGTTCGTTGCTAAGCAATCCCTGTCTCCACGATGCTTAAAAAAGGATGAGAAAACCTCATTGTACTCATCATTCAGAAGTAGCTACAACCAGGTATCAGAACAATTATTAACATCCTGTTTTCATTATAATAGACATTTAGGATAGAGAGCATAAATTCAATCCATTACCAGCATGAGCAAGGACTGCAAATTGACCTACTCACTGGGGTATGTCACGGTGTGTAAAGACTGGTTGATTAAGGAAGGTCTGGGCAGCAAGTTTCTCACTGGGCAAGAGCTTGTTCTCTTCTTTCTGGAGGTGTTTAAAGGGGCAGACTGGGTGGAGCAGAGGGGGGACATGAAAGTGATGCGATCTGATCACCTGTTACACAAATCTGAAACTTTGACTACATGCCCATGCGTGCTGTCATGGCAGCATCAATTCCTGCTGCAAGAACCCACGCTATTTACTACAGAAACAGATTCTCTTCAAGGACAGCATCCATCAGCAGTAACTGATGTTCCGTTCCAACTCCATTAGGCTTCAAGTCTCTACAAACTATTTCAGTCTCAATCTAGTATTCCCTACGTTTTTAAATTTCTATGGAAACTCATGAACAAGCCACTATATTCTAAAAACAACTAACTTACAGACTAAAGGTTATGCTATGGCTGGCTCACTATTTTTCCTCCGTGGCCTCAATATTTAGTGTTTAAAATGAGATTTCAATGGAAATTAGTGTCACTTTGAACTCTTTTCACGAAAAGCTTCAATTACCTCCTTACAAAAGGATGTGTTTTCTTTGTAGCTGGATCTGTACTAGCCACTCCCATCTCGTGAGGAACAGTGTCATTAACTGTCACACACAGCACACTGAGGCTGCATAAACACAGTCATACTTGTCCAGTTTCTGCTTGTTTTCCATCACTACAGAAGCAACTGTAGGATCTAGACTAATTTACATGTTAAAATATTTAAGTGCTGTTCTGTAAACTAGGTGTCTTCCAATTCTCCTGTCACAGAAGGATTTTTTCCTAAACATTCATCACTTGCAAAAAGCATTTTAAAAAGGACGCATGATCAAGTTGTTACAGCTGTTATTTGTGATCTGGTTAAAACTCTTGCAATATTTTTTTAATACAAATTGCCCACTCTAAGAAAAATGTGAAGATCAGCTTCCTTTTAATGGCTCAAAAACATGCACTTTGAACAGTCAATAACAAAATTAGATTAAAATGCTTTAAGAGCAACCATACAGAACTGTAATCCTCTAGTCCAAGATGGCAAGTTCTGGTGTAAAGTGATTATAATCCTAAACAGAACCATGGTACAGTCTGAACCTTTTCTGCTTATGGGAAAAAACCCACAATCCAAACTCTGAGTCAAATGTTGTCATAAGAACTACCCTGCACGGACAAGAATTTTGCAGTAAAACTCAGAATATGATGCTGGTGTTAGGACGTAAAATTTTTATTCAGAAACACCTGGTCAATGAGCACTCCCAAAATGACTTAAAACTTTCTGCTTTTTAGGTTCTAATGCACATGGATTAAAATGTACAGCTTATGGGAATTTAAGATATTAAACCCCACCGCTACTAACCAGTCTGCACCAGTTCCTTCCCCCTAGATAAAGTGGTTAAACTCGGGCTTGTGCAGCAGCACACTGACCTGACCTGCAGCAGTTAGCAGAAGCCCAGCTTCACCTGCAGACCAAACATCAGTACTGAATAACCATTGCTTAAGCATGAATTCTCTTTCAACAGAGGTAGCAAGTCTTGAGCCTGTTGCAGGTAGGTTGATAAACCAGCTCTGTGGTCTTTCAGATTTTTTAATAAAAATGCTTTATTAATATGAGGAAATGGAAGGTAAAACTTTTCTAATCAGCTTCCCCAGGGCTGTACAGAACAATGTCC
>VZTV01095588.1:17099-38417 GCA_013400875.1 Anhinga rufa | reverse complement strand
TCAGGAGGAATACAAATTTCTTTAACAGACTACCTCACTTCATTGGTGGAAGAGTATGAAAACTTATTTCTGGTCAAATAAGGGCCAGGCAGGAGAAATAATCTCAGAGAAGAACTAAAAATCCATGAGAGTCAAAATGAGTTATAGCATCCTGCTTATGATATGGGAAGTGCATAGCCTTCTTACCTTAAATAAGATTTCCTGTTGCAATTCTTTATTAGATGACATGAATTGCCCTCAGCAAAATAATTTTTTATGGATAGTTGCCATAGGGAAATGTCTAGGAGAATTAAACAGTTCACTGTACTATGGTAGCCTTAGATCAGGCACTGCTAGCGGCTGCAAGACAAGAAGAGAAGTGAAAGAAGAAAAATGGTGTAGAAAAGACAAACAATACAACAACCGAAAAGAGTGCAGCTGGGGACATGGAAGGAGGTCTTAAAATATTGTAGTGGAAACATATTAAAGTATAGGTTATTGGTGCAGAGACACCAGGCAAGCCACAAATTCATTGGATTCTGTAAGACTCGCTGGCTTCGACAAACTCTGAGATTAGCAAACTCCTGCATGGCAACTTGAACTGTGGTTTTATATACTCTTCTTATGGCACCAGGGACAGTCCTTGCCATGTTTAACTGGGGTCAGAAGTCTCCCATCTCAGAAAAAAAAGACATGCCTGAATACAAGGGATACTGAAGTAACTTCTTACCTAGCCATAATACCTAACAGTGCTGGTTTAGGAAAAGATGTATTTTCAGCAGAAGATGGAGGTGAGTGCTAACGGTTTTCAGAAATGCTTTCTCTTTCTATTTAAGGTCAATTAATTAAGAGTTTAGGAAGAAGTTTTTACTAAGATCATATTTCTCAGTCTCTTTTAGAAAGACTGTTGCTCAGTTGTTTACAAAAGTACTTGTACTTGATAGTCTGGAGACTTTATACTTAAGCATTTGTAAACAAACTGGTATGGTCTGAATTTAGCGTTGACACTGGCTTGAGCAAGAGATCAGACAAGATGACCTTCTGAAATCCTTTTCAATCTGAATTATTCTATGATTCTGTCATCCACTGAATTGTTCCATTTGCTGACATTTAACAGTCATCCTCTTTAACTTGGAAATTTAAACCTTCACAGTAGAGGAGAACTCTCTGTGTACAGAGTGGGCAATATCACCTTTGCACTGGTTATCTGGATGATTAAACTCCAAATAGATCTTCTCAGAGTTCTTGTTTTAGTGGCAGTTCCTGGAGTAGTAACTCTCAGCTACCAAGACTTCGATGGTTTAGAAGAAAATTAGCTTACTTGGCAAATTTCAGGAGTCAAGCACAGTTGGTTGTGAACTTGGGCAGAGACAACTTAGCTACCGTACTGCTTCATAATACAACACTCTCAGAACATGTCTGAAAAAACAAAGCATCACTGCAGCTTATTGCTTTTCCAGGCAAAGGCAAACAGAGGAACTGGACATCTTACCCTTACTTCTTCTTTGCCTGTGTTTCTGATAGCTTGTCCAGCTCTGTATTTCTTTACATAAAAGGTTTTTCCAACCTTTAAATGTGTTGGAGACTTCTAATAGACCCACAGAGGGACCACTGACTTCTTACTTTCAGATCTTTCCTGATGTTCAGTTTGACTCACCACTTTATTCTACTAATTTTTCCTACACATCCGTATACCTCCCTCTTTAGTGTGTTCAGATCTATCTGACATAAATTTAGGTTTTCATACCTTAGCCTTTTTCTGTCCACATGTAATTCTACTACAAATACATGGACTTCTGTTACTGTCTTACCAATACGCTCCTTCTTGTCTGATCTCTTTAGGGTTGTTGATTTTTTCTTTTGGGGATGCATGCATATTCCATTGTCAGAACACAGTGAATTTTTCTAGGTACTGTCACCCCTAGAGCTAAAGAAAGAGGAATAAGTATGTCACAGCTGTGTGTTAGGAAGCCTCCATTTGAAGCATAAAATCCTACTGGGCTTTTTTCCTCAACATATCATCCTACAAAATCAGATCTAATTTACTGGTGACTATTTCTAGCTCTTCTTTTCACTATTACTGATTTCCATGCTCCTCCTTCCCATTGAATATCAATGCTTCCAATTACATCCCTTCAAGATAGCAATGTCTCCCGTGGGAACAGCAGTTGCTGGTTACCACCTGCTGGCCAGCCAGGAACATATCGCTGAACACTGCTTGCTGCCTTTCATGCAGAACTCTGCAAACACAAGAGTTTGAGCCATCTTAATTTAGCAGGTATATCCAGACCTTCTCACGAGTTCTAGAGCTGAAAACCAAAAACTGATACAATCAAGTTCTCAGATGTAGATCAAACAAAATTTTAAGGCTGTTCAGACAGTTGCTGAGTGGACTTCATGGGATACCATGGCACGTAGCACAGTAAGATCTACAGACAGGAAAAAAAAATCTCTAAATTCCTTGAAAACTGCTGGTCCTCACATATCTGGAGAAGTTCTAATATGAAATCAGGCTCATTGGAGGCTGGAATCACTTCTACATGTGTAGGAATAATACGTGCTTTTCTTGGATATGTGGAGAAAATGCCCTGTTAAAGTGTTAGGTCTTTCTTCCTGAGGGAACTAGATTTCTTCAGGAGACAGAGAATAAGTTCTACCCACCACACAGATCAAAGTCTCTGCCTGGTATGAGGGCAAAGGTGGAGGGAGGGGATGAGAGCAGTGGTTACTGCAGAGGAGTGACTGAGAAAGGGATGCTAACAGAAGAGGTAGCCGAGAGCTGAGGTACAGCCCATGCAAACACTAGAAGCATGATCTGGGGAAAAAAACTAAGACGGGACAATTCAATGCTAAGCACTGAAAAGGCATGAAGATCTAAGGAAAGGTATCTCCCATTTCAAGACTTTGTGTGCTTTTCAGTGCCAAACAGCTCTGTGCAGAAACCATTGCCTCTTTAGGATTTACCTGGCCTTTGTGGCATGATCAAGATGGTCACAGACATCCTGTGCTGTGGCTTCTGTTGTGATTTTCTGATTTTCATGCCTGACATCGGTGCAAACAGAGAGCATACATAAACTGAGAAAAGCCCAGTATCTAGTATTCAACAGTATTGTTTTACTGCCTGCACTAAAAACATTTTCTGATACAATAAAATTAGAGCCAGCAGACCAGGAGACAGTGTTGCTAAATTTCCAGGAGGACATTAAATCCATTTCTCCGTAATCTCTTTCAAGGTCTTTAGGAAAAAAAAAAAAAAAAGAAAAAAGCTGCGTGTTTATTGATGATGTTTGTTTCACCTACACATACTGGGATAACATGCAAGTTTCACATTAATTAAAGTGGTGTTATTCACATAGACCACATTCTATTCCTAGTGAGTGATCTATACATCAACAGTGGTATGAACTTTGCTGATCTTCCATTCTTTAAGGTTTTAATCTATGACTCATGAACAACTTCACTGAGGTATAAAATAACCTCCAGGGAAGAATATTTTTCAATCAATAACATGTTAGTAGAAAAGCAGCACATGTATTAATAAACCAATTGAAGGATGTACTTCCTCAGTCTCAGCTCTGTTATCATATTCTAATTTCCTACAGTTTTTGCAATGTAACATTTCTGGTTGATAACAGTTCATCATGATACAAGAATATTTAATGTATATGAGAATTAACTACTACTTTTGGAGGCAATTTGAACTGTGTGAGATTAAATCAGAGCTATTAATGTGTTTGCAATTACTCAGACTGAGCGGAAACCTTGACATCCACAAATCAGTTGACACAGAAAGCCTTTGTCCTGATCACCCTTCCTTTACTTGCCACAGAAGAAGCTCCTGGGTATTCCAGAACAGGTTACAAGATCCCATACCCTCAGAGATGCCTCCATTCATACCTGATTGCCAAAACCCCAGTCTTAACCTCTTATCTACATTTCGCACACAAATGGCACACACATTCCGGAAGCACAGAAAAGATTATGCAAGTAACAGTAAAAACAATGCATTATTCAAAAGCAGTAAGATGACATAGATCTACAGTGAACATGACATAAAACACTATCAAAGAGAAGCATCTGAGCACCTCTCTAGTTAAGACTGGAACTGTAATCAAGGAGTTGCTCCCAAGAAGCATTGAACCAGCAGAAGGCGGCCCAGAGAAGATTCTGGTGGAAACACAATCCATGAGCAAAAATCCTCTGCAGTTCAGAGTGATATAGAGAAGCAGCAGTATCTCCTGGTTCCCATGCTGTCAGTGCAGTGCAGTGCAGTGCAGTCCATATGAGGCAGGGTCTCAGTTACAATGGATTCCCTGAGGTATACAGCAGGCTGGCATGAGAGACTACAAATGTGCTGACAGATTCATTTCAACATTAAAAAATGATGCATTTTACTGACATCTGTGTGTGCACGAACAGTGCAGCCAGGGCAGGAACTCCTCAGCATATAAAGGAGTTGTTCAGCTATTCTGTTCAATTTATTTCCTCCTCTCTTCTTATTGTATTCCTGTACTTGTAAATCAAATTTGCATTGCAGAAGTTGTCAGGGAAAGCTGGAGGTTTGAACAGGTTGTGTATAGATGAACATTTGGTATCCCAGAGTTTATGTCAGCTTTTGCTGTTTTCAATGGGGAAAAAAAAAAATTCCATGTGTGCTAGAGATTGAGCACATCACAGGGCAGGTAACAAAACTTAGCGTTCTTGGGAGAAGCTTATTAATCAAACGTTTCTTCCTAAGTACTCATTCATACATCAGTGAAATGACATTGAAGTTCTCAACTTCATTCATAACACCACATCAAGCTTTTCATACGTCCATGCTTTGTTCCCAGCTATAGATACCTAACCTGACCTGGGCAGGCTGGAGAGCTGGGCCGAGGGGAACCTCATGGGATTCACCAGGAGCAAGTGCAAGGTGCTGCCCCTGGGGAGGAACAGCCCCAGGCACCAGCACAGGCTGGGGCTGCCCTGCTGGGAAGCGGCTCTGCTGAGAAGGCCCTGGCAGTGCTGGTGGGCAGCCAGTGCCCCTGAGCCAGCGCTGGGCCCTCGGGGCCAAGGAGGGCAGCGGTGTCCTGGGCTGCATGGACAGGAGTGTGGGCAGCGGGGCGAGGGAGGCCATCCTGCCCCTCTGCTCTGCCCTGGGGAGGCCGCAGCTGGGGTGCTGTGTCCAGTGCTGGGCCCCCAGTGCCAGAAGGTCAGGGAGCTGCTGGAGCAAGGCCAGCGCAGAGCCACAAGGATGCTCAGGGGATGGAGCATCTCCCTGGGGAGGAAAGGCTGAGAGACCTGGGCTTGTTCAGCCTGGAGAAGAGAAGGCTGAGGGGGATCTCCTCAGTGCTTATCAGTGTCTGAAGGGCGGGTGTCAGAAGGGTGGGACTGGGCTCTTCTCAGCGGTGCCCGACGACAGGACAAGGGGCACCGGGCACAAGCTGGAACACGGGAAGTTCCACTGAAATCTGAGGCAAAACCCCTTTGCTGTGCGGGTGCCAGAGCAGCGGCCCAGGCTGCCCAGAGAGGCTGTGGAGTCTCCTTCCCTGGAGCCATTCACACCCCGCCTGGACGCGGTCCTGTGCCCCTGCTCTAGGTGTGCTGCTCACGCAGGGGGCTGGACAAGGTAATCTCCAGAGGTCCCTTCCAACCCCTACCATTCTGTGTGCCTGTGATCTGCATAAACTCATTTATATGTTAGTTTCAAATGTCACTGTCAAGCTTTACACTGGAAACCCTCTTGGCTCCACCTAAGTATATTGGGAGTCTTGTACACAGAAGTATTTCCACGACACTTTGTGATCTTCTACCCTTAAGTTTGGGTAGAAACTCCACCTATCAGAATAGAAAGATATTTTTTCTGTATCTTTGTATCTTCAGAACCAGAAAAGAAGCTTTTAAATCCTTACCAAACTGACCTGAACTTTTTTGTAATCTCGTGAAAAGTTTCTGTTTAAGAGAAGTTTCAAGAAGGTCCCAACTGTTTTTAAGTTTCTTTTCTTTATTCTAATTTTTAACCTACATGTCTGCTTCTCTTCCTACACATCCCTTTTTCCAGGTCTTCTTCTGGGACTAGGTGAGTTTTCTAAAAAGGTATTCTAAAATTACAACTCTATTCAAGTTTTCTGAGTTGCAGAAGAAACAAAAAGCGAGGATGGGGATATAAAAGAAAAGAAGAAAATAACACCCTTCAGAATTATTTCCAGAAATTGTGAATAATAATATCACAGTTTTCAGGAAAAGAATGAATGTGTGAGTATGTCAGATTTGTGTTATTCTTTGGGGAAAAACACTGTGTGGCAGGGAAAAGGAGACTTAATAAAGGGGAAAAAAAGGGAAGACTGAATAGTGTGTACCAAGGGAATTCTTTTGTCTCCTCTCTCTTGCCAATATGTGTTAGACAGGAGGATCACTTCTCATCAAGACATCCCTCCTTCTTGATGTTCTTTGTATACTGTGTCTAGCACAACAAGACACCAATCCCGACAGGTTCCTTCATGAATAACTGTAATAAACTTGTAAAGCCACGTTATCCTATACTTCCTCACATGGATACCAACTCCTTTTCGCCTTACCACTCATATAGGCTACAGTCCTGTTTATCCCAGTGTCTTAAAATACAGCAGCTACGAGAACTGTCAAAAACAATTCCTGTTTCCTTGCACTGGAGAGGTTCAGCATGTGTTACGGCTTTATGGTTAACTTTCATTAAAACCTAAAAAATGATACATACAATGCCACTGGGAGATAATGAACTAAATGCTATCCTAACTTTACAGACTTAGAAAATGAGATGTCAAGTGTGGGGAAGTACACCTGTAATTGCCTTTAGTGAGAGAGACAGCTGGAGCTGATCACTGTTGTTTCTCCACAAACAGCCTGAATGAAAAGATGCCTCTCTGGCTCTCCTAAACTCTCCCAAAGGGTCATATTTTGCTTCAGCTGATGTAAAAATCTCTCACTGATTTACTCTACTTATTAATTTCTTTGTAGTTCAACCTTTCTTAACCACTTTGCAGCTAAAATAAAACCCACAAGCACCCTTAGAATGCTGCCTTTGGAAAATGAATTCCAACAGATACTCCAGGTTTCTGGGCTAGCTATATGCATGCATATATATACACACATATATATATATACACACGTTATATGCATATTTAATAAATCTGAAGTTACATTAATAAGAAAGTTCTAAAAGCAGTGGGATGGAAGGGGATTAGGCTACTCAAGTCCTATTGATAAATGCATGCCCAAATCTCCATACAGTCCTTTGTCAACATACACCTTCCCTGTTAATAGAATTTTTCTGCGGTAATTATACTTTTTTCTCTTCTTCAGAAGAGAGTTATTCTATTTCTAAAACAAACAAAAAAAAAACATACTCTCAAATTCATTCAGGAGGAGAAGTTAAAATAAACAGCTAAAGTTAACTGTAACGCTGACCCACAAAAATATTTTAAAAAGGTAATCTAGATTGCAGACAAAAAGTGGCAAGTGTCAGTTTTCATTAAAATTTTTAAGTATGCTCATCTAATTGACAACCTTTATAAGATGTTGAGAAGTTCTTCTGCTTTTCTGCCTTTTTTTTTTTCTCCTGTCTGTGTGATTACCATCATAAATAGACCCGGTTGCCTGAACAATAATGTCCTCACATCAGCAATGGGGAAGCTCAGCCTCTACCCACCACCTCACATCCTACCAGGATTAGAAACATCTTATAGATTAAAAAAAGCTATTTCATTTAGACTCATCAACTTTGGGACTCACTCTTTTTTCTTGCTTGAAGTTTGGACCTGTATATTTTCAGTGTTTTATTTTGCCTAACTACAATTTTAGGCTTATCCTAGATTTGTTAGGATTATTTTTCTTTCTCCTGTCTGAAGAGAGCAATTTGCTATTACCTCTGAAGTATACTAGAACACAGCACCAGCCTTTGGACTCCACACCGTGTAGGAAGGACAGTGTCTTTCCAGCCCCATGTTGGTGAGCTCCGTCAATTCATTCTCCTTATGTCAGTTTTCACATACAAAAAATTCTTCAAAGGAAGTTATGCAGACTGGAGATTACATTAGATCTTTTGATGCAGGCTGAAAAATTGTGCAGAAATCACACTTTGGGCTTATGAAATTTTGGCATTTCAGGTTTCTAAGAAGAATAATTTACTTTCCCCCTTCATGTTGCCACCCCTTGGTACCACTTTACATCAGCCCCAGAGAGAATCTGGGGGCACCTGTCAAAGACAGAAATGACAGCCATCCATCTGCCTCTTTCTCAGTGTGCTATTTACCTTGAGTAGATTTTTTGGCATGGTGGTAATAGATTTTTATCATTTAATTGAATCAGTCACTGTCTATTTCTGTTTGCACTGCCAGTAGGATCAGCAAACACTTCCCAAAACCCAGGATCCTTCTAGAAACCAAATGAAGCAGAGCAGCACAGTATTCCCTCTCTTACACTGCACAAGTGACTGCAAAGCAAAGCTGCTCACCTGCACTCTGCTCGTCTTCCATACTGAATAGTAATCTCCAAACACCTAATGTATTAGGAAAAGTTTTATATCCTTGAATCACTTTTGGTCAGGCAGGTACTTTTTGGATCATTCTCCAAGCTCAAAGAGGGCTTAATATATGGCTAAAAACTAAACTCAAAGCTCTGGAATTAAAACTAGAGGACATTAATTTTTATAACAACTATTTGGGTCCCCAGTTCTGGCACCCATCATAGCACAGTATTTGGTGATAACTAGTAATTGATTGAATATCTCTTGTTAAACCAGAGTGCCAGGTTTTTGCAACTGCAGAATCAAGCAGGCTAGTGCAGACAGTGAGGCAGCTACCTTGTCTATCCTACCCAACAGCAACCCTGGGGCAGCCATGTTAAAGCTACTTTAGAAGGACTAAGCACATTTTTCTTTCAGAACAGGTACATGCTCACAGTCTATGCTCTGCCATCAGAAAGGTCAAAGCCCACATCTGACGTTAGTGGTTTTCAGCCAGGGGCTGTTGGGGTGGGAAGAGTAGAAACAAAGACCCAGAAAAGTCACTGTCTTCCACATTTCTCAGTCAGAAACACACCTCCCGGTGAGGGCTGGTACCTCCTCTGCCTCTCTGACACTACAGATTCAACCCACTCTTTCTCAGAAAGACCTGATCATGGGTTAGGCTACAGCTGACAAAGATGACCTGCCTATTCCACAAATTGCTGATAAATGACATTCCCATTTCTTTCACCTCTGTATAAATAACGTTTTCTCTAAATATTTTACTGAAGTGGCTTCAGTCTGTCACATCTAAGGCTTCAGTTGTCACCCTTTCCCTTTTACTGAGAATAAGTGATGTCTTCTCTGTGTTTGTAGGTAGTCATATTACCTACATAGTTGTCTGGTCTTTTTGGTTTCCTCTCACGTCTCTCATCCTCTCTTCTTAAGTCTTTCCTTACAGTCCTGACAAAGAATAGAAACACTACAACCTTTCCCTTACTTTAACAAAGAACATTAAGTAATCTTATTAAATTGCATTTTCCTCTGCAGTATCAGTGGTTTCTATCTACCTTTCAGAAAGCAAGAAAAGGAAATTTGGTTTGCAATTTAAAAAAATAGCCTAAAGAAGAAAGCTCTGAATCTTTTCCCCATTTTGCCATCAGGCACAAAACTACCCCATTAAAATCAGCTTCCAGGCAAACTGATGTTTTCTTAACATATGTTCCTCAAAGCTGTGCCAGCTGTAGTGCTTCTTACAGCCAATCACCGTGTGGACTGAGGTAAGCAATGAAAACATAAACACCTAAGTTACAGCAGCTTCTAAGATATTTAAAGCTGACTTGGATAAGCTATGTTAAACTACTGAAATTGTGTCTCCCGTCCTTTTATATTTAAAGTAATGAAAATGTTACTGGTGTTTTTGTTTGCTTGTCACAACTTGTGGCTCACAGGAATAACAGATACACCAAACATAGCTTTGGTTTCTGTTTCTAAGCTCAGAATGGCCTTAGCAGTGTTTACGACAAGACCCAACGTGATATATGAAATATTTGAATCTTTATCAGCATCTTTTTTGGTCCAAACTGGTTTTGCCATTAGTCATTTTAAGTTAAATAAGCATTAATAACATTATTGCAATCCTTCCCAGCATTAAGAAACTCAGCAGGTTTACTAAAGACCACTTTCCTCTCTAGCATTCAATTTTGTTTATGGGACCGAACATGCTGTTGAAAGATATTGCAGGTTTCTCTCAATTCCATCTAGTGGATCAGGTACTGACCAACTTTTAGGCATCTGGGCCTGAGGATGGAAATAATACTACAAAAAAAAATGTTCCCTAGATTCCTCTGTCATCCATCTCAAAAAAGAGCCAAAACCTGGAGGAGAGTTACCTAATTCTGCTGAGAGTGACAAAGTAAAAAGAATTCTGTACTAGGCTACCTTGAAATGCATAAAAGCTAAGCAGCACATCTCCAACGAGTGAGCAAATTTCAACGAGTGAGGTGGTTGAAAACTCCCATGTCCATAGCTTTGAGGAGCTGTCAGTACAGAAACAGACGCGGAGTAAGGACACAGTGACAGATTGGCTTCCCATGGAGAGCCCTGTACCACTGTTTTAGCTTACAGAGAGATGCCCGTCACATAGGCGACAGCACCAAGGAAGCTGGAAGAAAATGGAATTGCTCATTCCTGTCAGGTTATATATGGAACTGGGGTTTTAGGCAGTGTTGAGGTAAAAGCTTCAATTCTGCTTAAACCCTCATCTTTTCCTGGTGAAGAACTGCCCCTCAGGTATGTTAGCAGTACGGGAATTCATATAAACTGGGGTTCTTGCCCTCCTGACTCCTTTTGTGTTATCATTTCACTACGTCATCAGTTCCTAGATGACTAGCTCAAAGGCAGGCTGCATTTTTACTTGAAGCATGAGTTCATTAAAAGAACAAGATCACTTCATAATCTTTTTGTACATGCAAAATGCTTTTCTCAATAAAGCACAAACCCTCTTTTCATTCACATTAGTTTTAAATAGAAGCACTGCCCATGCAATTTCAAGATTGCAGAAAAGTCCTACAAATCCAAAGAACTTCTCTTCTATACCCTATTAAAGGTGAACTATTGCATTACAAGGTGTAGCCTTGTAGCTAGTAATTTAAATCCTTAGTTACTATGATCTCTGAGATGCCATGTCATTTTGAAGTACAAGAATGAGTTATTAACTTGATGAAAGTACAAATGGACACAAATTACTTTCTCCTAGTCTGTTTTTTTTTGTTGTTTTTTGGTTATTTTGTTAGGGGTTTGTTTGTTTGGGGTTTGTTTTTTATTTTTTACAGCCTCTACAGTTCCTAAAGGATATGGTTTTAAATTAGGGTCTTTGACAGCAAAAGCAGAGCACATTTTATAACTCCCAGAGCTACAAGAAACAGCTGTATATAAGCATAAACCCAGACAATTTCTGTCTTAAAGTGCTGCAGGACACTGTTGGCCCACTTCTCAGTTGCAATACAGCCCCTGTTGTGCCATTTCTCTTGTGCAAAGAGGCTATAAAGCCATCTTCTGCAGAAATCCCTTCAGCAACGGGTCAAATGCTGAACAGTGCAAAGCCAACGTTCATCGCCCCATCTTCAGTGGTCCAGAGCCTTAGGAGATGCACGGCTCTGCTGTAACGTCACTTGTCTGCTCTCTTCAGAATAGCTCATCTGCATGCCAAGAAATTGGGTTACTGCAGTCTTCGAGGTATTCTAACTTTTATGAGGAGAAAAAGCCTGGTCTAGGAGATTTTTTTTTTCTTTTATTCGTGTTGTCTTCTCTCAGGGAACTATCCCTGTGCCAGAAACTCTCCTGGCATAAAAGCTTGGCACAGAGGTTTTTTCCCTAGGCCACTGTAGTCATTTGTTGCTAATTATAAGGTAAAGGTGGTTTTTTTCCTCTCCCCTAGTGGATTACATATTCCACAATCATATGTTCAACTTAGATTAAAAAATAAATAGAAATATAACCTTGCAGGCACATTATTTCTCCTCGAGTGCACAGAAGTAACTCCATGAATATCCACTGTTATTTCTTAAATTACATGGGGCAGGAAATAAGTTTGAGCCATTCTGGCTTTTGGATGGACGCTGTTGTTGAAGCAATTGTGGCAATTTTTAAGGGATTATACAGATGGCCTGGTGATGACTGAAATGGTAGGGTCTCAACACCAGACCTAATTGAAGATTAGGAATTTTTAGTAAAGTATGCTGACTGCATAAAATAAGCTTTTATAATTTTTTCCAGAAATTTTCCAAGAAGGGTGTCTGTAAACTGTGATATTTCATCTGAAAAATGAATGATGCGAGCTTTTTCCATTTTTATTTCATAGAAAGAAATGTGGAAAGGAGATCCTTGTTATGAGGAACAAATACAAACATAGAAAACTCAGTTTTCCAGTAGAGGGCAGTTCCAGTAGAAAATGTCTGAGGACACTTCTTCCGCTCAGTTGCAAGTTCTTGCTCAGATTTTCTTAATGTCTCCAGTCAAGTCACTTCATTGCTCTGTCTCAGCAGCGTATTTGAAAGTGGATAAAGATAGTGCTTTTTCATCCATCTTTCTCTGAGTCTTGGCTATATAGACAACAAGCTATTCTGGATGGACATTCTCTTGTTATTTCCTGAAGCACACTGAGTTATCACCTATCATTCAGAGTTTCTAGGGACCGTCCTAATATCAATGATAAATCAGAGTAATTCACTTTAACTGAGCATTTTTCCCCAGGTTTACTTGTAATTTTCCAAAACTGTAAGTACATAATTATAGAAGCACATCTCTATAGTTGCTTGCTCTTTAAATTGAATCAGTCTGTTTTCATGTTTCCATACATCTCTGAACATGTTCTGATACTTGTATTTGAAAATGCACAAACTGAATAAGTGAATAAATTGTATTGCGAAATGTAGAAAACTCAGTAACTTGAAATTTTAAACAATAGTCAACTTTCAGGGATAAAAGTAATAATACAGTTTTTTAGTTGCATCACAGAGTTTTTGTGCCTTATGTAAAAACATATTTGTTCAGCTTGCTGGCTGCCAGATGAACTCCAAGATTATAGTTTATTGTGGTTGACTGAACATAGGAGACCTGTGCATATACTTAAAAAGTAACCCTTCTGATGGCATCTTTACTTCTTATAAAGGCTAATCATATTTCAATGTAACTTATCATTAAGAAAAAGGACACGTTATTTGTTCTACATCTGTGAAATCAGCATGGTTACCAATGTGGCCCATGAAATAAGCTTCTCCTGTCAGTGTCAGATCTCTGGCAAAGGTACTGTCCTTTGTATTATATTGCAGTTCAAGAACTGCAGCTCTCACTCTAAACTGCATTTTTGCTTCTCTGGGTGAAAAGGAAAGGATCACTATGCGAATGGTGCAGCAGTAGTGGTGCACTCTGTGTACTCTGTACATGCCCTAAAGCAATCTCGGATCGCTTAAAGGGACTTCGAGTACGAGGCTGGACTTAAAGCAAAACCAATGCAAACCAGAATCTTTTCTCCTTAAGCATCATATCAGTAGAGTTACTCAAAATCCTTCTTTTCTCACCAGCACGTTCTAGGACAGCCTCAGTACAATGAAGTTTGCATAGGAAGTTCCCTGTTAACCTGCTGGGTGATTCTTGGAGTTGAAGCTCTTCACGTTCATCCAGAGCAGGCATAGGCCTGAACATACAGCTGCAACGGTCCTTTAGTGAGGGAACATATTTTACTCTGATGAGCACTAAAGAGTCTGCAGGAAGGACATTTGACTGTCACGTCAGATACCCACAGAATATTGGACAAAGAAACAATCTCACCCAGGCATTATCAATTCTCACTAAAGTTCGGGCTGCCAGACTTCTCACTCTTTCATGCCAGCTGCAATATCCATAGTGTGAGAAATAAAGTAGATGCCTTTGAATCCTGCATACCTGAAGCTGCACATCAACTGTTTGTGTAGGAAGTGGGGAACACAATGTAACAGATGCTTGATTCAGATGAAAAGCTGAAAAGTGTGTCTTAAGCATAAAAGAAAGAGTATGCCTCACTTCTCTAAGAGCTGAGCATACAAAGTAGAGGATAAACAAACAGATCTGGGTCCAGGGGACTTCAGTGGAGGGATACCATAATGCATACATTGCCCAGCCATACAGGCAGGGTCAGCGGCAGAACCTGTGGCCTTGTGCTCCACAAACACAGACGGCTAATAAAGCAGTGACACCAGCTCATCCGGCAGAGGGAACCAGCGCAAGCAAGTGGCTTTGTGCACTTTCCCCTCTGAGGGACAATATATCAGGAGTCACTATATGAGAGAGGCTCGTCTCCCAGACTTGCTGTCTTTACTTCTGGAGGTTACTGTGGGTTCAGTGCAGCAGTGAGACAGGATCACTATACAGAGTGCCTGGAAAGCCCAGAATAAAGACAGACACAGGGACGTTTCTGTGCTTGTTTTTTAAAAGGCCATTAATCTAAACCATGAGTCTAAACTAATGCCAGCAGCACAAGCAACTTGGCACAAAGCACTGCAAACACAAATGATATAGTGGGGATAATGTTGCAGTAGTTATGATGGTCTAACAATATTAGCGTCAGAAGGTTTACAAGTAGAAGCAATGTCTGGCATTATAGAGGTCTATAAATGCTATAGTGTCAGCAAACTGCAGTAAGAAGCAATGAGATGGGTCTACAGAACACCCAGAAAGCTCTTCCTCAGCCAGAATCTCTGTGGGGGCAGCCCATTACACACTGCAGTGGGGAAGCAGCGGACGTTGCAAGCAAGGTGGTTTAGTCACTAACGCGAGCTGAGCGGACTGGGCACGTGATGCTCTGCTCCCCTCTCTCCTCCTGCCTCGGTAGCTGCAGCACGGCCCCTACACCCCTCAACTTTCCCTGCGTGCAACCCAAGCAGGTCTGTCAAACTACATCTTCTCTGTGTCATCCTTGTGATTTCTTTCAGCCTGGTTTTAAAAATAGTTTCTGAGCAATTATGTGTCACATAAGAATAAACCTGCATGCTGGTGCATCTTTCCTGTCACCACAAAATAACAGCACCACAGTTTCTCCATTTCAGTCTTTTTTTTTCCTGCAAAGATCAACAACTTCTGCAGCAAAAGGACACAGTATAATCAGATCATCAGCCTGAAATAAGTATAAAACTTGCAAAAATTATGCACTCTGTGGAGAAGCCTAATGCTTTTTATAGCATCCGAGCATGCATATGCAAGGCCAAATTCATCTATAAAATAAGTCAACACAAAACTCTTCATATCACTGGGGCTGCACTTACTAATGAGGAATATATATATATATGTATACATATTCTTCTCCCTTGAAACCAGATGTTTTGCATATTTCTGATGATCTGACGTATCTGGGGCTGCTTTTGTAGCTGCTTTGTTTCACAGTGTTCACAGAAGCTTTGCTGAGGTATCTGCACCAGTAAGGTGAGCCCCTGAGATATTCTGTCTTTCCTGTGTTTTGGCCAACTACTTAATTCTTCAAAGCTGAGGAATTATAATTTGTATAGAAGTGAGCATCTCACACACACTGCGTGGTCACACTGCCTAATGCTAGAGAAATTCTATAGATAGAGTATTCCATCCATTGGAATACTAAGAAAAAAAGCAATGGTTTTCCTGTGATGTCTTGAAGGAATTATTTTTCAAATCAGGAGCCATGCCTGCTCCTTATGCCTTCAAATAATATTGAGCTTTTCCTCTCCCAGAAAACTGATTTGCCATTGTCTGCAGCTATGCTGGACTGTTCCAGAGCTTGCTCAACACCTCTTTTTCTTTTTAAACAGGAAGGCCTCCATTTGCAATTAGCTTAGATATCCCAGATTCATGGTTCAAAAACTATTTGAGCTGTCTGCTGCTAGAAGTTCATGGTCACCCAAGGAACTGTAGCATCATTATCACCCTGTGGGAACCAAAGGATTTGTTCCAATAAAGGAAAACTGGTAAACACTAAAAAAAAAAATAATACTAAAAATAAAGGAAAACTGGTAAAAAAAGCTGTCAGAGGACTCCAACCCTGGATCTCAACAGCTTTGCTGTGGCAGCAAGTAATTTCCCAGAGTATTTCACAGTATCCAACAAAGCCATGTTTTAAGCTGATGAGATTTCTGTGTGTTACTGATACATCTACTTTCATGAGCAGTGAGCATGAACATAAACTGTAGTCCGGTCTGCCCAGATGACTACAGATATATCTGAGAAAAAGTTGATAGAATTTCTGGCAGATACTTTTGTATGGATCACCATGCATAGCGAGAACCTCAACTCAGCTCTGGGTGAGGAAGTCAAAAGGCTTCAAATGACCCCTGAATGACAGAGGGACAACAGCAGCAAAAAAACTTCAGTGGCAGCAAAACAAGTATCATTAATATGAAGGGGATTTGACGGGAGTTATAAAATACTAATTCAACATTAGCAGGGGTTTTTCCTGGCTTCCTTTAGAGTGATAACTCCAATAACTTTGCAGGATGAGCAGGGATAATAAAGAAAAACAACACAAAGGAAAAAACTCTTCTGGGGTTTAAACTCAACAGCTTCTTTTTTGTAACTCAATTATTATATGTCTAGTTTTTCAAAGCCTTGGAACACTAAAAATAATAAAACCTCTTTCATTTATAAATTAAATAAATAGACACAGTTACTGCAGCCTGGGTGATCCCAGTCTGAGAGCTTACCATTGCTGAGTATCTGTTGCTTGAACAGAGTGGGTGGTGGTGGTGTTTTTAAAGGCAACAAGATCATAATATACGCAGAGTGGTTCAAGACGACATGCAATTATAAACATTTCCTGCAGAGCACATTAGGTCTGCAGGTTCATAAGTGCCTTTTAGATTCCATATTTTCATCACTGATCTTGAAACAGCCTGAAAAAACCCCAAATGTCCAAGGTCAAGAGTAGAATGTTTTTTTCTTGAACAGGAGGGATGATTTTGTGACCTTGCCCTTCTCAAAGACAAAACTATTGTCTGTGCTTGTGCATTGATGTTGGTCATAGGCCTGACACCGGAACACAGACTGCAGATAGACAGATGCATCAGTAGATTTATAAGGCCAGACACTCAGCTGGTACAGATCAGTGACCTTCCACTGACTTCACGTGTCACCATGTGGCATGAGAAGAGCTGCTCTCACCAGTTGGCTGGCCTCAAGCTACTATTTTGTAAACTTAAGCTGCTTACCAAGGAATCATTTGCAGAACAACAGGGGATTGCTCACTGATTTCTCAAACACTGATGAAGAAAAAGAAAAAGGGAAGAAAACAAAATTCTAACTGTCCCAAGCAGTCAGAAGAGAAACATCTCTGCAACACCTGGAAGAGCTGATTTTAATTGTAGATCCCAATTAGAGTGACAATAACACAACATGGATAGTTCTTTAAAAATAAACAGAGATGAAGTACTGCTATTGATCACTATTATTAGCGTAGTGGGTCAGCATAATTTAAACCTTTCCATTAAGGCACAAAGATGGGTTTTCAAGATAGGGCATCCGTGCAATTATTGAGCTGAGTAGGAGGTAGAAATGTAATTATGTAAACTAACTAAATTAAGAGGATTGCACAGTTCATTAGAGTCCATTTTTTTGGTCAGCATTTTGGATCACCAGCTGCTATAGAATTTCATTTCCATTAAAAAGCATTAATTGCATCTCTTCTGTGAAAGCAGAGCAGTTGTGCTAGTGCGAGCAGCTCCATCCTTGCTATTCTAATGCAGGTGTGGAAATAGCCTTCTGCTACCCACCAGCGCTCAGGACAGCCAGCCCCTACTCTCTCACCAAGCCTTCGACAGGACAAGATACTCCTGCCAAGTATGCCTACGATCACACTGGTTGGTAGGAACTTGTATTGCTGATATCATTAAGGATTAAGGAAATTTATTCAGAAAATATGACTGAAGAGAGCATCCCATTTTGCTAAGTAATTTCCAAACACAGAGCTAGGCCCTTCCCAAAGGAGTATCTCTTTGGCCAGAAAGAAGAGAGGGGGGAGGCTTGGTCGCCGTATGTTTACACATACTGAGCTGAGACAGAGAGCTCATTTCAGGCTGGGACTTTCAAACAAGCCTGAGAGAGCTGGGCATGCTATTCCAAGTTAATTGCGGTCAGACGTCAGTCACCTGTTTTCCAGAGACTGAAAAATCCAGCCAAAACTACTTCCCTGGAGTCAAGCTGAGAAATGTCATCTCTATCACATAGCCACACCATTGCCACTGTCTCTTTGTCCACTTCCTCATGCAGCCCACTGAAAGAATAAACAAGCACCTGCTGCCAGAGAAAGACTCCAGGAGGGTCTTGGAAATCTATGTGCCAATCTATGTACAGCCAAAGACTTAATTTCACAAATTTCTCATCTCTGGCTTTATTATCCTTCATGTTACTGTAGGGTAATATTAAGGTAAATATTGCTCTATGTCCTCCCAAATAAACGCAAAACACACCTTTGGTCCTCAGCAACAGAAAAGTTTCCCATCTGTAAGAGGTCAATCTGAGGAGAAAATAATTTTCATTCAAGATGGGAGGCTTTGTTACTTGTTAGTTATACGTGACGCTCCCTTTCTCATAGGGAGATCTCTTCATCATCAGCCATTTTTCTATGGACACTGCTGGCTGACTGGAGCCCACGCCAAACAGTCACCAGCTGCCCTTCTGCCTCCACACAGGGTTTTCAGTCTACAACAGGCAAACCCTACCCGGCTCACATCCCTGCCAGACTCTTTCTTGGGGTTTTGTTGAGTTTAAGGTTTTTTTTTATTGTTTGGAGGTTTTCCCTGAAGAGGAGGGATGCTTTTATTGCAATGCTCTAATATGTTTTGTCTCACAGACTGGTCACTCAAGCTTTTTATATATGAGGGTTAATGCTGAAGAACTTTATAAAGACAAATCTCTTATAAGTGTAAAGAGTGTAAATGGATATAGTACAATCAAGAGGGGAACACACTAGCTTTATTTGCTGAACAGTAGGTAAAAAAATACCCTAGTTCTCCCCTCCTCCAAGGAAACCACCAGATACAGACACAGATGTCTGCAGAGAGAGAAATGGTTCTTCACTCAGGGGTTTGTTTACATAATATTTTTCTATATGCAGAGGAAAAAAGGGGATTTGGATATCCACATAAAAAGATGGGTGCTTGTGCTGTGTGAGGCTGGTATGGAAGCATATTTGTGTTTTGTAGCTACTAGCTTCTGAACAGACTTTACCTGCAGTAAGCATGAGACTCTGTACTTGTTCCTTATCAATGAGCATCCTGCAGGTGACTAAGCAAAAGGATTCCCCTGCTGACTGTATTAATGTGTTGCTTGCAGAGATAAATTAGGGACTCAAGAGCAACACATTCAGTAGCCCTTGGTGCCCCCACCTACACATGCCCAGCTTTGGTGCAGGGAGGACTGCTTTGCTCACAGCAGAGTTCACTGCGATGACTCATTTGTAATATACAGATGTGATTGCACAGAAACCATCATGGTGCAGGCTACAGCACCAGGATTAACACCGTACCTATGGGCTGCAGTTGGGTACGCCAAGGAAATTCATAAGGTCCCAACAGACCGAGCACTGCTGTCCCAGGCTCAGCAGGCAGTACAGGTCTGCCACTTTTATTCACACCAAATACCTCAACTCTGTAACCCTACCTATTTATTTTCACAGGATTTCTTAAGCTTTCACAGGAAGGGAGCTGGACTGCATTTTTCTTTTCCAAAGTAGAAGCTAAGTATGGCTAGAGAATGGCAGCAGGAGGGGCGAGCTGCTCTCTCTCAAAAAGACAAAGACCTGCCAATCACCCTTTTGTCTCTGCACCGGGCAGAGGCTCATGGGCCCCAGGCCCAGAGCAGCAAAGGAGGAGCATGCAATAAGTTGCTGCTCAAAGATCCACAGCACCACAGAGCAGCCAAGACAGATTTAGGAGCCAGGAGCCACGTGCCATCTTCTGCACGTGAAGCATAAGGTACCTCACCCTGGAGCAGCGGCAAAGTGACAGAGCCTGGCTGTAAGTGCAATGACTTCTGCTACACAGAAAGGACCAGATTCAGAGGGATTTTGTGAAAGAACAGATTTAAGGAGCTTTCTCTAGGACTGTGTTTGAGAGAGTACATTTTTTTTCACACTGAGTTTCACAACTGGTAGGCCACCTGTAACGAAAGTCAAATCTAGCCTCTCATATTTATTTTTAACACTATAATACAATGCTCATAATAGACTATTTATCATCTTCTTTCTGACTCTTCTAAGACAAAAGAACACAAGTTACCATGCCTCCTAATTTTGGCCTCAGAACAGCCACAAGAGCCTCTCGCGTATAAACAACTTTACTTTTTCCACAGGAGCTCTATGGCTTCTCTTCTTGTTTTTCTGGCCCCATGATAAAAATTCCCTGGGAAAGTGTACCTCACTTTGTTTTAGAGGAACTTTTAAAAAATAGTTCTGTAATTATTTATGCCTTTATTTGTTAAAAAAAGTATTCAATCCTTGTGCTTTTTCTGTACAAGTAATTATTTCTCCAGTTTGTCTGGTCTGCCTATAAAATATTATTTTTTTCAGTGGAATTGTTCCTCTTCATTTATCTCTTCATGTAAAGCTTCCCAAATGACTGATGCTAATGCAGCTGTCAAAAGGTTTGAAAATATTTGACTTTTCTTTTCCTTTTCACTAGCCCAGATCCATAGTTTTATACATTCTGGATCTATATCTTCATCTCAAATGGTACAATGAATAACATTTTACTAGGTTAATCGATATATGCCTCACCTCTAGCAGTAGAAATCTACAGTACAGTTAATTAATCCATTTCTAGGACTAGAATTAAACAAACTATTTATGCAGATTGTGGCCACTTCTTGACAGCTTTCCCTGTTTTAGAATCAAGAGAAAGCAGGTTTGCCTAGCAGCAGTGTTATTGATATTTTACTTAAACCTTGATATTGCAAGTATGTGTGGTATATCTAATTTTAATTAATCTGGTGCTTTCAGAATTTTAAGTTCACAAAAAGATCAGTCTTGACTACTCCCATACATGTATACTCTTGTAATAACTAGATATTTATTTCTTTTACCCCCCAAAAATCATAGCTATATTCCCAGACTCAGCTAACCACACTTCACTGTTCTTACTTGCATCCTGACTTTGACTAATACAGATTTTATGGCACACTTTCAACTTCATTCCCCACATTGCTTGATTTATAAAACAACAATATTTTATTTCATAACCTGATGTTGTTCAGAGCAACCAGATCAAAAGCAAATGCAGTGATCTTAATTGGACTGGCATTACTCCATTCCTATCTTTATTCTAGTTTAGAAATAAAGAAAATGAATATGAAGGTAAGAAAGAAGAAAAGCATATGTTGTC
>VZTV01095588.1:655-16692 GCA_013400875.1 Anhinga rufa | reverse complement strand
CTATGAGACAAACCAAGTTGAGCTCTGGGAAATATGTTTTTGTCATTTCCTTTATAAATTTCACCACTTTTCAGATATTCTGTAAAAAAAAAAAAACAAAAAACAAAACAATCTGTATTTGCTGTTCTTTTAAAGGTATAAGGTTTTTTTAAATTCGCTTTTGTCTTCTCATTTCTGTTGGTAAAAATTGTATAATTAATTACTTGGAATTTCCTTCTCATCAGCCAAACTCTGTCTTTCCTCTTTTTCTGTTTCTAATTGCAACTTTTTGATCAGGCCTCTGAAACATAGAGAAGATATCACTGGACCGAGGCAATCCTTGTTCAGATACTCACAGGCATCATGTCCCACATTTTCATGTTCTTCACTTGTTATACAAACATCTCTATGTTAATACTTCTTGCTCCAAATACCTCTTCAAGGCTCAGCCTATCAAATTTCCCAATTCATCACTACTGTGCAGACCAGTTTCAATGTCACTTCCAAAATGTTTTGAATAGGTTTATTTGTTGTCTTTCACCACTGATTTGTTTGGTGGTCGCATGAAATAGTCGAAAATTGATCAATTATTAATATTCCTTTGACTGTGATATTCTCTAGCCAGCTGCAGAGCAGGACTTCTAACTCTGGCGACCAGTAACTTATACATGTTCCTCTACCTGAATTTATTGTACCCAGCAAACTCAGACACTTTCAGTTTTTATGGACCACCTCTTTGTTGCAGAAGTTTAAATTTGCATTAAAGAGAGTCTCATATTTTTTAAATATTAATTAATTCATCCTTGCTGTTTTCCTTGGAAATAAAATACAATCCTATGTCTATTTTTATTGGTTGACCACACATAAAGAGCTTGAAAGGAAACATTTTTGTATAACATATAATCATAATCTCTCTAGGGACCAGAGCTGAGATAGTCACTGTGTTGAGTCTGCTGGACAGGATGCACTTACATCTGGAAGTGTCATCATTAAAAAGGCAAGAAAGGACAGATATTATTCATTATTAATATCCAATTGCTCCCAAATCCTTTTCAACTTCATCAAGCCAAAGAAAGGTATTATCACCAAACAACTCAGGCATCACTTTTGAAAACATCTCTTCTCATACTACCAGTACTTGATTAGAAATGTCAGCTTGTAAAGTTTGCAGGAACTGTGTAAAAATACAATAACACAATCCGTAGTTCTATCACATTTATGTTGGAGGGATGCCAACCAGCCTTGGCACTGAGCAATAAATTAATAATATGTTCCACTGGCAAGTTTTACTTTGAAGGGTTGCTGAGTGGCTGGCAGCACTTGAACAGGAGGTAAACATATCAGAGTTAAGTAAAATTAACTGTCAGGGCTGGACCCACCACTCAAGAACAGAAGCATTTACAGGTAGAACCATAAGATAGCATACGTGCATGGGGCAGGTACTTCGGCATTATGATCATAAGATAGCTTATGGCTAGTCTTACAGCTTTATCTCCCCAACTTTGCTCTATAGGGATGGAGAGGAGAGAGTTCTGGATGAGGAACCCAACAGACGTGTGTTGAACCAGTCCTTGGTCTTCACTGGTAGGGACATCTGTACCAACCGGGCTGCTTTCATTCAGAGTATTCTGTGGGTGGGTGTGGGACATGCAGTGCATCATTATTCCTAGTGCTGTGTTATTGGCTTTCTTCAAAGCAGTGTAGATGAGCTGTAGCACATGGAAACTACACGGTGAACATACTTGCTGCGTTTGTTATACCATGAGTTCATATAAAATGGAAGTGAAATGCTGCATCGGCCCGGCCATAGAACCTGCCGCCTGCCGCAGGCTCATGTAAAACTCTCCCAGTGTGCTTCACGCTGTTTCTGTTCGGAATCTTTGACAGCATCAACAAGCTGCAATTTCTCTTCTCACCTCCCCACTGTATACAAACTAAAATAAAACTTGTGATTTGCTTCCAGATAAATGTATCTTTCAATTGTTATATAAAAAGGTCATGTTTGAAGGGCAAGATGCAGACTCATATAGCCAAGGCTGGCGCGCTCAGAAACAATCAGGACAAGCCACAGTCTTTGTATGCCTGACTGATAGATGCTCTCAGCCCTCAAAACTGCCGCTGAAAAGAAGCCCTTGAAACTGCTTTTGAAAGTCAAGGTCATAGCATGCACAGCACATAAACAAACAAGTAATAGACCTTGCATTAGCTTAAATTCCATGGGAAAATGAAAGGTAATGTACACTGGTGTTGTTCCTTGGTTGTGCTACACTCTACTTGCTAAAAACATCTGAATACCTTTAAAATGTTTTAAAAGGTAAAATGACATTGATGCATGTGAGAACTAGACAAAATATCAACTCCAATAATGCAAAATAAACCCAAAACCTTCAACCAGAACCTTGAACTAAATTAAACTGGAGTTGAGGTTCAAAATTCAGCTACTGATGCTCTTGTTCTTTCCTTCTTTCTCCAGCTTTTACTATCTGTGTTTTGAATGTGCTACCTGTCACAAACTCCACAGTAGAATGACTTCCTTATTGTCCTGTTGCTTCAACTGTTTAGGATGAGGAAGGAACAGTCATCCAACATAAAAACAAGTGGCTGAAGAAGGGTAGGGAAAAAATCCCTCAAGTCTGTTGTCCTGGCTTCAGTAGTGGGTTATAAGAGGTACTAAGGGAAGAAGCTAAGAAAAAAGATTCACAATGAGTTATACACATCCAAAGGAAAAATAGCTAAACTGCAGAATATTTTGGCCAGTTGTGTTTCAGAATTGATTACATGTACATCAGAGAAAAGCCCCCAAGAACTGTTTATTTCATACCAGTGGGATGTGGTGTCCCTCCATATCAGGGACTCTGCAAGAGCCTGTTGCTAATTTTGTGGAAAGTCATCTGTTGCACATGCACAGTGTGAGGTTCGCTAACTTTACAACATCTGAGACAATTTTTTTACAGGTGAGTCAAAGCCACTTTTCCTCTACTGAGGAGCAAGCTCATGGCAAGACAGACGTTCTAAGAGAATCTATTTCTGAGTTATCTGAGTACATACATAGCCCCTGAAGATTTTTTTTTAAAAGAATGGAAAAAAACTTCTTAAAAGAAATAAAAAGAGGAATTTTATGCTTTGGATCAATGAAAACTAGACAAACAGAATTTCACAAAATGCAGCAAAAAGGATGAAACTAAAACAAGACCTTTTGTTTGAAGAAAAACTAGTAGAATTCAGATAAAGTACTTTAGAAACTGTTAGTGGGCTACTAAATGAATGCATTTAAAAGGAAAGTTCTTACTCAAACTCCAGTAGTAGAAATTACTGTAGGATTTCAACTTTTTACTGAAAAGGCAGGGTTTTGGCATAAGAAGCTTAGCCTGTACTTCCATTAAACTTATCAGCAATGAAAATCCTCCACTGGTCAAGGCTTTGGACTTGCTTAAGGTGTAAAGGAGATCAGATCCAAGGGCCACGTTTATATCATAACATTTTCTGCATGTTTTTTCTCAACCTGTTGACTGAAGCTGCACCATCAAATAGCAATACATAAGCAGTCACTTGCTACCCGTGTTTAGACATAGCATATTTTTAGTGATAAAGGTAGCTGAAGCAGTACACTGATCAAGAAAACATTATTCAGTTGCAGTGTATCAGTGAAAGCCTTTATTTCTTTTTCATGTAATACTCAGGGTACCTTGGAAATAAAACCAAATGATAGAAAGAAATCCTTATTCCAGATACACAACAAAACTCTCGACCAGAATCTCTCTAACTCCCTCTCTGGTGCATAGTGTTTTCCCCAGTCGCTTTTGTGAGGACACGTCCTCGAAAGTTAATTGGAATTATTTTGAAGAGGTCATTACAGCAGCAAGTCTGTCATAACAAGGGCAAAACCTGTGCTTCCCTGGCTATCTGGAACCCCAAATCCAGTGTATATCTTTCTGTGGTTTAGGAGCGAGGACCATGGATTTCAGTTGCAATTTGACAATGCAACATGACAGGATAAGATTATTTGAATACTGAATCACATTTCTGGGGAAGCTGCTTGTCTGAAATCATTGCATTTTTATTAAATTTGATACTACATGTAGAGATAAAAATAGTCAGTGACTACATTTCATTATTATTGTAAAAAAAAAGACTGCTTTAATGTAAAGCTTCCAGTCTTTCTAAAGGTTCAGATTGTGTTAACAAAACATCTGCTCTATAGTGCTTTGCTCCTTGGATAAGCTTGCTGGAATGAATGCATGTGGGCAAAGAGATACCACTCAGCATAGGTTGTAGTAACACAGTCTGTCAAAGAACTATTCAGCAAACAGAGGTATTGTTTGGAGTGAATAGAAGCAGCACAGTTTAGTCTTAGAATAGCATTGAGATGGTACAGTAACCTGGCCCACGAGCCAGGCTACGGATGAGGCACGTTGGTGGTGTTTGTGTCACATATTCTATGGTATTTATTCACAAAAGCAGATAGTTATGCACCAGTTCTCAGTATTACATTCATTGAAAGAATTATAGTTCACTGCCCCTACCAGATGTAAGATACACGGACAGCTTGTATGTATCACAAAACACAAGATACTTCAATTTCTACAGTCTCAGTAACAAAGTTCTAGTAATCCATGCCAGACAGCTCTCGGCTGGAGAGGCAGTTCAGGTGGTTGTTTATTTCCAGCATTATTGCTAGCAGATAGTTTCTAGGCATTATTAAATTCCTACTCCCTAACAACCAATTCCCTATTATTAACATGCATTGACAGCCCACTCACTACCTGTGAGTACAATGTACAATGTATTTGGGACCAATCAAGCTTCATTTGCTGCCTGAGAGTATGGATTTAGTTTGATGGACACTATCAAAAACAAACCACAGAACTGCTTGGGGCCAGATAATGCAGATAAGCCAGTGCAAACTGGAATTTCACCTAGCAGCTGGAGAAGTCAACTGGACACCATCACGCAGTGTTGTACAGTATAAAAGGATAGAAGCAATTGACTGCATTTCTAGCAAATTACAGTGTATTTTCCAGGCTCACAAAGATTTTCCAATTATTGAACAAACAAAAAACATGATTGTGAAAATTGAGGAATGTGTCTGTATTATTTACATGAATATTACAAATGCACCTGTTAATTGGTTATTGATGCATTAATAGTTAATGCAACGGAGCATTAAACTGAAAGGTCTTTTCAGGTACCCAGGAATACCTACATAGTTTGCTTATCTAACCACCAGATCTCAAAGTAGACTCCTTTGACAGTCCTCCTCACGCCCCACTGGGACCATTCTGCTCTAGGGAGAGCTGTCCTAGTTTGCCATGTGAGGGTCCTTCCTGTGCCACTGGGAACTGAGGTTTTGAACACTTAAAAGGTGCGGTCATGAGAACCAGAGAGGCAGAAATAATGTTTGCAAAGAAGTTTATTGTAAGTTAGGGAGCTAGGTCTAATCCAGAGATGAGTTGAGCCTACCTAAATTCTGAGGAAAATACAAAACTTATAAACGCCGTACTGCATTAACCATTTTCCCTCTTCTTGCTGGAGTCTATACAGTACTCTGCTTCACAGAATGAGCCCTCTCTTACTCAGTTCCCGTATTATTTGCCATCCACAAAGGGAGTCTATATCAGGGAGCAAAACCGGCTAGTGAGGGTGAGGTAGCAAAACTAATTAACAGGAGACTGTCTGATCAGGAAGCATGATCTAAAAACTCAGGGAACTGTCAAGTTCCTTGGCCAAGAGAAGTGCAGATAATAAACCTCGCACTTAAAAAAGGCTGAGCTTGTGGGGGGTTTTTTTGGAAAGGAAGTACTGAGAGAAAAAAGTTAATGTTAGTGCTGGCATTACTATGATAATTAAAAAGGGAGCAATTGCAAATGGAGCTCTTAAAGCCTCTTGAGAGAAATCCATTATTCTTTATTTATAATTTTGTTTGTAGAATACAGAAAAAAAGTGTCCTAACTTTTAGCCATGGAAAAAGCCCACAATGTTTTTACTCAAATTTCCAGTAATGTGAACAATCAGTAAGTGACTGATTTTAACGAGACCTCCAAGAGTCATTAGAAAGCTAATGGTTTCTCAGATGGTATCACTTTGTCAGTTGATTGCCTTGCTTCATGTTGGGAGTGCACGTGATTACTGCCTTGCAGGGATCACAGCAGCACCTCTCATATCAAAAACAATAGCAAGTAGTGAAAAATCGGTCTTACCCTTCCTGCTTGCCCTGGGCTTTGCCCTCAGCTCCTTCCCAGGCAGCGAGCAGAGCTGAGGCTTGCTTTGGCTCTGCAGCCTTCATCTCAAGGCCAGCAGCAGCCAGCGAGCTGCCTCACACTTGTCCCGACTTACTGCTTAATGAAGTAGTAAGTGCCTTAGGTGGCTGCTGTGGCTGGCTCACAGAGACCTCATTTCACAGAGCACTTGAGCCCCAAGAGGGGAATGATAACTTACACTACTGAAGCTGAATTTTTTTCCAGTAATTTATTTCCATGTACTGATCACCATCTCCTGTGGTCTTTGACCCCTACAACACAGCACTGATATGTAGCCAGTACGAGAATTACTTATTCAGAGTATGTATGACCAATTTCTCTCACTACAATTCCATCCCTCATAAAAATTTTAAAAAAAAAAAAGAGAGAGAGATAAAAAAAAAATGTTGGCAGTCACACTGATGCCATTTCCAAGGGAGGATCCCTGGACACATGCAGTCCTTAGGCAATACCATTTGTTGTTCAAAAGGTGAAGATGGACCTTTGCCAAAGGAAAAACAAGATGTTTTTGAACGTATTTATAGTCCAGGTACTGTTAGCCCCTCTGGAAATAACTGCATTGTCTTGAAGGCTTTCCAGGTTAAATGTTTTCACATTTATCATGGCAAATGCAGAGTATCATCAAGATATCTGTTTGCAGATCTTGGCTAATAGCTAAAAACTGAATCAGTTCTATTATTGCCTTTATTGCTGACATCTGTTTCTCCCTAAAGATGTGTAAATAACTGCGGCCAACACAGCTGACAGAAAGGGGAGAGATACAAACCAAAAATGAAAAGTGCCTCTGGGATATTTTCAGGCCCCCTGATATAAATTTGAAAGACTGCTGCTTTCTTATGGCATGTACTTAGACCGTAGGCCAAGAATACAGTACTGTAGTATAGATGTCTCTTTTTCTAAGATACAGCCGTTGTATTTATACTGCAAGGGGGTTGTATTGCTGGTGTTTCCCATACTAAGGAAGTGAAAGAATACATATTTATCCATTAAAGTTGTAATGATACTATATTAAGGGTAAGAATTTGAAGAAAATTAAAAACAGGAGACCTGGTCAAAAGAATTATCTTTCCAGTCACTTGTGCTGAGAAGGTAAGGAGAGCTAATTTGCAGCCCTGAATTAAGGGCTGTGATACTACTGATTTGAAACAGTCCCAGAGAAGCCTCCTTAGAACATCATTTATTGTGTACATTTGGAATATCCCATCTGGTTTTGTTTTTTTACAGACAAGAATCTAAATGTAATAAAGAACACATTCTTCACTCAGACCTATCTTCGTGCATTACGAGTGGAGAAGTGACAGCAAAAAGGAGATCTCAGTCAAGTGGAAGAAAATGGCTAAGTTATTTTGTTTATTATATTTATTACAGTCATGCCTGGGGACACGATGAGTCTAGGGTCCTGCTATGCAAAAATCACTGTGAAACACAGAGTAAGAGCTGGTGTGCATTCTGAAAAGCTTGCAGCCAAACAGACAAGAGAAAAGCCACTGGAGAAAGCAAACACACAAAAGGAGTGAGAACACAGCAGTCCTGCTAAATGTTTTCTCTGTCTCATAGGAAAAGTTTTATTATTTTCTTAATATTGTGTTTGACTTGGGGTGTGTGAAGGCATGAACTTCTGGTGGGAAAGGACTATAAAAGTGGAAAACCAAAGGGACAAGACAATGAGGAGAGGAAGGCGAAAGCAGGAGCAGAAGGAGCAGTGTAAGAGAAGACACTGAACTGCACAGGATCCTGCAAGATAGCAGCTGACCTATGGACTGGGGATAGAAACGTGAAGGATAGAAGGCATGAAGACACCTGCCAAAATATTTACAAAAATTGTAGAACAGATGTCATATTCAGGATATTGCTGTTTGTAGCAATATCATTCACTGTTTAAAATGATGAACACCAATTCTACACCAAGACTAGATACTGGCAAATCACATGGCTGAATTGCCCTCTCTTTTGCCACGGGTATAATTTTCCTGTTCACTAATACATCCCAAAGGTATGAAAATAATAATAATAATAGTAGTAGTAGTAGTAGTAATAATAATAATAATAATAATAATAATAATAATAATAATAAAGCTCTAGTTTAGTAATTTCGTTCCTGAATCTGAGAGGTTTGGGGTTTTCCTGCAGTTTCATCCTATGCTGTAGCGTAGAGTACAGACAAGTACTTCTCCTAAAAGGAAACCATCAGGGCTTGCAGGTGAGCTACAAAATCACTCCTGGCAACAAAATGCTTTCTAAAAATTTATTGTTATTGTTGATCTAGACATTTTGGAAAAAATATTACTGAAAAACCATTAGATGACATTAAATATCCTCATTAAACACTGTCAAGCTGATACTATTAGGTTACAAAGATTGATCAAATATGTTTGACAGAACTGTGGGAGCAGCAGAAGGCCTCCCAGTCATTGCGTGCTAAAGATGGAACTGCTATAGTGCTGTGATTTTTTCAGGTTCCAAACTGTAGTGGGGATATTACATTATGACTGCTTAAATGGTTTCAGAGCTGGTTTTGAACTGTGCACAGGAATAATTCTGGGACAATTGGCAATAAAATCGTGAGCCTATAATTGCTTAGGTCTTGGGGGAAACAAGAATCAGTTTTGCACACAAATTTCTGGTAACTTTCCAGTTCTTAGTGACAAATTACAATAGCTTAGCAGCAAACAAACAAGTACTGTTTGCTTGTTTATGCCAAAAAGAAAAAGAGTAGAAAGATACATCTACAGAAAATAATCTTCACTGCCATCCCCAAAACCAAAACATAAGCCGCTTCTGTTGAAGATACAGCCCTGCAGTTTTAACAAGAGGTGCATTTAAATACTGTCTTCCCTGGCTCACATTAGGCCAATGCCAAGGCCTGATATCTCTGGCTGCTCACATCTACTTTGGGCTCCTCTGTGAGCAGAACAGCTGCCTACGCTCTCAGAAGCACCACTAGGACCTGTTCTAGTGTCACCTTCATCTTAATGCAGCACTATCTTGAGAGCTAACTGAGAACTGTAGTCTGCTTTCCAAAAATATCTTAATGAAAATGAAGTTGCGTTCATTTTTGTGCTTTTTTATATACTTTCAATTTTTCAAGTTTGAAGTTTTGCTTATTCTTTCTCATTTATGTGTATTTGACCTTGATTAAAGTAAAAACTTCCGAGGCAGAGTCTGGAAGCTGAAAGGGGTACAAAATGTGATTTCAAGTTTAGGAATTTCCTAATAAACCACCCTTTGAAAAATTGTAGAAATTGGTCATAATATTAGATATATTATTGTTTTCCCAAAAAACCTTTTTAGTTGTGGAAAAAGAAAATAAGTAAGAGAAGAGAAATTTTGGGTACTTCCACTCCCCTCAGCAGAATAATGAAGACAATCAAAGCAAAAGTCAGTGTCCTGTACCATCTGGTGCCAGGCAGTTACTTTTTTTCAGCCATTAATCTTAGTGTCAGTGTCCCTGGAGGTTTCATCATTCTTCTTTTTATCCAGAAATATTTACCTTAGCTTTCAAACTGTTTGAATTCAGGAATATAAGAGCTCATCATCTTGTGTGTAATTTCAGCTGAAAATTATTCCAAAAAGCTTTGGTGATACATACTTAAAATTCAACTGGTACAGTGCAGCGAAACGTCTTAAACTGCTGCTCAGGGGACTGACAGAAATTGGTTGCTCAGTGGAGGCGGTCTGTCAATAGGAGTGAAGCAGACTCGTACTCGGGGAGACACTTTGGGGAATACCCAGACGGGAGCCTGGTAGCGCGGAGCAGTTCGTTATGGTGGTCTCATACAAGTTTCAGTATTTGTATGACATTAAAAAATTCCTTTATCCCGGCAGCAAGAATGAACTAGTTTTGCTAGATGTTACCAGACAAGGCTTCAGGGTATTAATTATACTGTTATTTTCAAACGACATGGAAATTCTGCATAAGAATATCTTTGAGCTCAAGTTAACTAAACAAAATGGTCACCACTTTCCCCACCAGGACAAAATATGGTTACTGTATCCCCAAACCCACAGAAGATAGGCAATCCTGACTAAGTTTTCATTTTACTTAGTTGTTTTTTTTTTCCCGCCACTCAAACATGCAGTTCAAATGAAAAAGAAATTCAACTCAACCGTGTTTGCTTTCTCTTGCCTACCCTGCAGCCTGAAGCAGGTTGTGGCTGCTCAGATGCCTCTACCTGGTTACCACACTGGTAAAACAGTAGTGACGGAGTATGAGGAGTGGAAGTTACAGGATTTTTCCCAAAACAAAACAAAACAAATAACCAAAGATAACATTGTTTGACCAAAACATCACTAGGGAAGAGAAAAGGTGCAGATATACTTCAGCTTCAGCACTAACATCAGAAAGGACGCTTGCCCACAGATCTGTTAAAAGACCCCAGATATGAAGCAGTGTGCTTGGAGGCCCAGGCGACCATCGACCAACTGCACAGAGGCGAAGTCCTCCGGCTCGCGGAACACCTGGCTGCTGAGGGGCCGCAGGGCCCTCTGACCAGGCAGCTACTTGCTTTCCTGCAGAACAACTCGGGCAATGATTAGCCATGCAGGCAACCCCCAGAGTACTGGCCAGAAAGCACGGAGAAGCAAGGAGGGATGATTAAAGCGGTAGGTGGTGGAAAGGGCCTTGCTGACATGGTGCTTGACTTACACGTGAAAGCTCGGTGCCTGTCTGCTGTGTGAGACTGGACACCAGCCTTGCTGAGAGCACACGTCTCCAGAGGAAGAAGTGGAAGACACTGCGAGTAGAACAGCCGTATGTCAGGGGTTGCGAGTATTTCCATTTTTGCCAGCAGCACCCGCGTCAGCAGGGAGACCACAAGCTGATCTGCATTTGATGGCATCTCTGGAGAGCCCACAGAACCACACTCTTTTCTCGCCTCAGCCTGCCTCCACTGTTCTGCCTGCCCTTCCTCCTGCTCTGTCTTCCTATGGCACGTAAACCACTCCCTGAAGTACTGTATGGGGTTAATCTGGATGAGAAAATTTCACTTAAGATGGGCTAGTTAAGTAGATTGCATTGTACGCATCATCCCTGTGCTGTGTGGGCTCGGGAGTCTGACTCCGCATTGAGCTCATCTTGTTCCAGCGAGCATACACACTCACTTCTGCCTTTTGTTACTCGCGATGAATGTTAATCACCAGTGCCTTGTTTTCAAGTAATGGTCTGCTGCATGAATCACCCAGAAGATGGTTGTAATTCAAAACACACCACTGAAAACCAGCACAACATAGCCTCACTTGTCTCCCTTTAATATATTTCTTTCAGGTTATGTCTAATTTCGCTCCCCCAAAGTTGCAGAGATAAGAGCAGCATCCCCGCTGCAGCCGCAGCCGGTAACTATGGTGACTAACGCCAGCGCGATGAACACACCTTCTGTTCCAACAGGAGCCCAGAAGCGCTGGAGTTAAGAAACGATGTAAATAAAAATAGGGTTGAAAAGAAAACAAAAGCATTGACAAAACTTTGTCTGGGTTTTAAATACAACACCATGGAATACATTATTCACTAATGCCTGTATACATATATGTCTCACAGTCTTGCAACCCTTCACCATGTAAAAATGTCAGCTAAAAGCAGCAAATTATATTTCTTTGTATTTAGATGGAAAGAACAGAACAGATTTATTGCTGCCCCTGCCACATATACACACACGCAGGCACATGCGAACACACTTTGGCGTAGCTAGCGGCTGATTCCTCTCTTGCAGAGTATTATTATAAGAAGTTCTAGATCCAGTCATGTCTGGTATGTGGCACAAATGTGATAATAAACAGATGCAGGCCTGGAGGACTTAATAAATCTGCTCCAAAGTCGTGCGCGCAATGTCCTGATTTGCAGTAGGCATGTTCTGCTGGGGAAGGAAACAGCAGATTTGCATAATGGACAAAATGCCGCCCAGCCTTATCCCCAAAGTGCTTTCAGCTGCTCCTGTCTGCTAAGTGCTTGTGAGCTTCCCTTCCAAGCGAAGGCAATGACTTGGAGCAGAAGCATGACGGTTCAGGACCCGGCATCTCACCGAGATTCCTTTATACAACACAGCAGAGGTGTTGCCCGTGCATATACATACACATCCACGCTGTGTCTGTGGGCACAGCATGCAGAGGCCTGCGCTTTCTCTTATCACTAAAACCAAGTGTGACTTGGAAGTGACTTTTCTATCTGTGAGAGAGATGTGTGTTGGGATGTTGTCTCTATCTGAATTCTGTCTTGGGTGCTCCCCACTGACACTAAAGGGTAAACTGAAAGGGAATGATTTACCAAAAGCCTGCATAATAAAGGACTTTGCCAGAATTAGAAGCCAAGTTTTTTTGTCTCCAGTTAAGCAATGAGCTATCATACATAATTCAAAAGCTTTTTCAGAATATTTCACACAGTAATTAGTAGTAGTACTATGAATATTCTTCTCATTGTATCACTGATAGTTCTTTGCTGCTTCCTAACTGTACAAGAAAAACTTCTTTAATCTCTGGAATTTACACATTACATTGTGTCCACCTTTCCCTTCTTCCACTTTTTAAAAAATGTGTTTCTGTTTATCAAAAGTATGTCTGAAAGAAATTTGCTATGTAGCTGGCAGCTGGTTTGCTGTACCATGGTGTGTCACTGGTCATATTCTGGCCAGAAACAGGGGCAGGGGACAGAGGGGAAATAATCAGGCTGATTAAAGTAATGTTTTAAAGAACAATGTGCTGGTTTATTCCCAAGGAAAAGGTGGAAAGGAAGAGCTATGGGTTTAAAGAGTTAAATGGACAAGAGGAGAGTTAAACAGAGAAGAGATCTTGATTTATTTTAATGTCTCTGCTCCCAGTCAGCAGGTTCCAGGGTGCTTGCGTATCCAAACTAATCAAATGCTAGTTTCTGTGTGACAGTCTCTTCTCCCCACCCTTAAAGGCTGCTTTCAGCTTGCTGAAAGTATTTAGACACTAAGTCTGGAGAGCCTGAGCCAGGCAGGTATTTTTGCTGGTGAGGAGGTAGAACAAACCCCAGAGCACACTTCATGTTCCTTTCAAGGCCTCCTCTCTCCAACCTCCACAGTGCAGTCCCTTCCAAGTAAACACACAAACAAAACAAAAAGTCCTCCTCTCCCCTCTGAAAAAGAAGGAAAACCACAGCAGCTTTGCCTAAGCAGCCGCAGTACTTCTGAATACCCAACTCTGCTAACATCTGTTTCCCGTTTGTTGTTAAAATGCAAATGTCATCTTCTTTTCTCTCCCTTCTCCTTTCCCTAGACTATTGTGACACCTGTTACCTGGTTTTAGGCAAAGTAAAAGAGCTTTTCCGTGTTGGCTCTCTCCAAAAACTGCAGAGAACAAAGCACTTGTTATTTTTAGACCCCACAGTTACAGTCCTGCTTGACTCGGCGCAGGAGACTCTCTGTCCTGAAAAGATGAGGATTCTCATATATAGACTGAAAAATATTTATTGCACCGCTGGTTTAACCACTTATTTTCAGCATGCTGTGTTCAGAATTTGCTAATGGAAGTAGCCAAAAGCTATTAGAAATTTCTGCTTGTCCAAGCACCCAAAGCTGAAATGTATATCAAAGCCTTCTCTGTCAGCAGCATCAAACTCATCCTTTCTTATCCTCATAACCCCATTATTTCCAGCTTGGCAGTTTTCCCGCTCTGTGCCCTGGAGTCTTCTCCCACCTCCCAAGCCACACTACTTAAGTTTCTTCAGGTTAAAACCATTTTCCCTTTCCATCATCTCTAAAGGATTCCACTTCAGGACTAAGCAGCTCTCTGTCTTTCTCACTCCCCCCCTATGCCCTGTAAGCCTATTTTCCACACCCATGTCACCATGTATCACATCTAATGTCAATTCCTAGTGAAGGTGGGCTACAGGATGCAGTCCAGAAACAAATGAAAAGTAACTTGAAAAACACAAGGTCCCTGGCAAATGTAGCTCCTTAAAAGATGGCTGAGGAACACATTAAAAAAGTGAGGCGCAGACTGAAAATCTGGAGGGTAGAGAGGACTGGCAGACTTTAACGTCTTCGAGGAGAAGGAGAGATTGGGAAACACTTTGGTGGACCTAAATGTATGGCACACTGGATTTGAGCACTAAGGACTTCCTAGGACTGCTCAGGGGAAAGTGATGCTCACAAGACCACACAACCTGCCCAATGTGTATTGCTTTTCTCCCTGCCAATACCTTGGAAAGCAAGGAGACATCTCAAAGATAAAACAAGTAAACAACCAAAACTACTTGCAGAAGCTTATTAATTAGGGACTGGGTTATAGAGAGAGACCCAACTTAGCAGTTGCTGGAAGATATTTTTGGAATAGGCCCTAAACCAAGAAATCAGAGAAGTATTTGATATGAATTACACTTGTGACTAGGGGTGCTGAGGTCAAGGGGTCACTTGTGGGCTGGAAGGTATGAGCACATATAATTGCGTTGTTGGATCAGAACCATCACCTCTGCGATGTGGCACCTCTTCCAAAAGAGCATCGAGCACATTAATTCCCTGCGTGGGTATTCTATAGTTGGAACCAATTATATTACATATGGGATCATATATATGACAAGAGGTTTTTCAAGGAGTTTGCACTTCAGAACACAGACACATGAAAAGACATTATTCAGTTCAAGTAATTAAGATCTATATTTTCACAAATCTTCACATTTTTCCAGATATTATGCAGAAAGTGTTATATTTTTAAAAATAATCTGACTTCTTTATAGCCCAATATTTTAATCACTATTACATATAACAATTAGCTATAAAGCAATTTATAAACTTCAGAAAATGATACATAAAAGCCCAGAAAGATATTTTTCTCTAATGCTACTTCTCCTTCCTAAGAACAAAAATTATCATTAGTAGCAAGCTGATTATTTAAGCAAGAAACCCTCAGCACTCTCCCACAATAGCTACTAAACCACTCAGTGTTCTCTGTAAATACATGGATATTTTAACAACCTACTTAATTTTGCAGAGATATCCTTTATTTTCTATATTCTGTTGGACTACAAGCACAATGAAATTACTGTCTTATGGTATATTTCAGCATTAGCATTTTCAAAGGCCAACAAAATCGAGACATATGAAAAAGGAACCTTTTCTTAATTACTCTTTTAGATATCAAAACATGTTTAGTTTGGGTTGTGAGCATATGCTGGAGGCAAAGTATGGTCTATTCAGAATAGTTTCCATGTTCTGAAAGTATTAAGCCTTATTCTTTTGATATTAACACAGATGTAAGGAGGAACCACATCAAAGTAATGAAGTTACACTAGTACAGCATGAGAGTAGAACTCAGTTACATTTTTAAAGAGGTTTTCTCTGCAGTCATAATTTGAAGGAGAAATAAAAACAACAGCAGCAAAAAAAATTAGTAATCTCAATTCCTGCACGACATTTCTGTTGCATCTGAAACTCAGATTTATTTGACCAAGAAACGAACACCAGTATTTGGGGATGCTACATAGCAGCTTTGTCAGGATGGCTAAGGAAGAGTCTTGGAACATCCTCACTTGACTTGATGTGGTGTCACAGCAATTTGAACTGATGGCAGTTTTGAAATCGGAACAAAACTTTGCACCTTGACACTACCTGGAAAGTCAAGATGCAGTCAGAACAGCTTCATCCAACACTCACAACTGCTCAGATTAAATTAGTTCCCATCCATTACCTTCTATCCTCTAGTTCTAACATTATGTTCAAAAAATAAGGCCAGTCGTGAGGTGGGGTATTTCTTAAAGAAAGCCGATGTTCTGGAACAACTCTCAAATGGCACCATCGAGATAGTGTTAGTGATCTAGCACAGATATGCAGAATGCTGGTGCATCCATTAACC
>VZTV01095577.1:0-10479 GCA_013400875.1 Anhinga rufa | reverse complement strand
TTGAGGTTGGTATGCCGTAATCTAATTTTAAAAAAAAATGAGGGATATTTTTTTTTAATTGTCCAGTAGTTCCTAGATTTTTTCCCCATAGCAGCTGGTAATATCGAGTCTAAAACAGAAAACCATTTTCTATTACTTCTTATTTGAAGGGCTTAGGTAGGTACCAAAGAAAACAGGATTTTGAACTGAGATATTTGCAAGCCAGACATCATAGTGGATACTTATAATCCTGTATTTTAAAATGCAGTTGGGGTAACTGCCTCTAGTCACTCAGGAGTCATCACAGAAACATGAATATACAGTAATTTGGCAGAGATGGTAAGTTTGAGTCACTGGAGACAGAAGACTTGAAAGCTAAGAAGTGTTAAGGATTATGTAATTCCTTACGGACCAAGAAAAATAGGTATAATAAAACTGTTAGTGTCTTGTGTTCACCCCAAAACTAAAGTCAAAATGAAAGGTAAGTGCTTCAGAATGACACTGTGCAAGTTACTGCATCTCTCCCTTGAAAAAATATCCTGGAAAAAAAAGATCATTTTTATCTTTTTCTGGATTTTTCACAGTCATAAGGAAAATCTCTTGCCACTGAAATTAAGTTTTAGAGAAATGATGAGTGTCTATATTCAGGTATGAAAATTTCATCTTTCAGGTGTGAAGTTCAGATGTGCATGCTGCCGTGTGTAAAGGCTTCTGGTTGCAGACTAACATTAATGGGTAAACGCATCTAAGCAGGGGATAGTTGCTAATTAGTTGGATGTTGCTTACCGAGATTCTTCTGGGATGACATCACAGTTGTAACTTTTTGGCCCTGAAGGTGAGATCTGATTTAATGAACTAGAAACAGCTTGTCTTAAACATGTGTTCTGTGCCTTCATGTTTGTAATTAAGTTCCTATTCTGACAGAGCAAACAAAGTGACTGTGAATAAGTGTTACAGATATTAACTTCTGAAATTTCTTTCGTCAGCTATTCTTTTTATCTGATTAATGTGCCCTGTCAGTACAGAGCTTTAATCAGCCACAGATTCTTTCAGGAAAATGATCAGAGATGGATTCAGAGAGAGAGCAATGCCAGAGGTAGTCAAGGTGGAGATTAATTCATATCTGGCTTCTAGAGTGGGAACTAAATATCAAAACAGCAGCACAGCACTTACAGACGAGGTACCAGTGTTGCATTTTGTCTTTATGCACGGATTTGCAGTTCTTGTAAATCCCTGTTGCAGTAAGATGTGCACTAAACTCAGCAGCTAGAGAGGTGCTTGCAATTGCTTTAGTTTTGCAGTTGGTGGCGCTCATAACACCACTTGTGTTCCTCTCTCCTGCTTCATGGTGGTGGTTTTAAATGGAAATGGAAAAACAAGGCACAGTGAAACGCTCAGCTGAATTTTCCAATAGAGCGGCTCTTTAGAGCCCTGAAGTTGCACGGCCCTGAAAAGGGCTAAACTCGTGGAGTGCATTAACTCTTCATTGCCGCATTGCAAATTTTAATAATAGTGGGCAGTACTGTAACTCAAAAGCATGCAGGTGTCATTAAAACAAAATTAGAATGGTAAGGAGATTTTCAAAAAGGAGTAGCATCAACTTTGGGCCTGCAAGGAAAGCAAGGGAGCCTTGCAACCACAGAATAATTAGGTGTTTCTTAAACATTTTTTTGCGTTGCGTTTGTGGGTTATTCTAGGCTTTCCTCCCACCCCTTCCTTCCTATTTTTTTAAGCAACAAGGAGAAAAATGACCAACCAAGAGAAAAAGAAATATTTTACGAAAATAATAAAATGTCTTTGCAAACCTACAGAAATGTATGGACCAACTCAGAAACATGGGCACCTAGAGGTATCCGCTGGTGTTCTCTAAGGTGCATGGTGCAAGCCCCAGTAAGGAGTCCAGGTACAGCCAGGCAGTGTACCCAGCCAGAAGTGAACCAAACTACTTTAGAGTTAAGAAGAAAGTGAAAACATTGCAGGGGAGACATGTTATCAGGTGGGAGCAGGCAAGAAATGTGATAAATGAAAAATTACTTCTGCCTTGCTGTGAAATATGAACCTCAGTAATGATATTGATGTTGTGCCATAAAGATTGATGGTAAGGCAAATTCAGGGAAGGCTAAAGAGTGTGGTACCATTAACTTATCAAATGACTCAATTGCCAGTTATGCTTCAGCATAATTCACCATTGGTACAAAATGAAATGGAAGACCCCAAGGGCCCCAAGCAGGAATCTATTAGCAAGCACCTATAAAACACTCATCCTACAACAATCAAGGGCCTGTGTGTTTGAGCTGCTATCTTAATAAACCATACATCACTGTTCTTTCCAGGGTATAACAGCAAATGAGCAGTTGTCTCTTCAAGCGAGAAAAGAAAATGGCATGGGAAAGGGAGTATTTACTAATGGGAGATCTAAAATTAAAAAACACAAACTGTCTATGGCCTTAAACATACCACTTATTCACAAGAAATTCCAGTGTACTAGAAAACTAAATGCAATTTTAGCATGTGTAAGAGCATATTTGTATGGGAAGCAACATTGGCAAAGGATAGGAGTGTGATTTGGCAGACCCTCCCTGCCAGGTAGCAAAAGTGTCAGTGAAGTGGGGTTGTGTCCCAGAGTACAAAAGAAAGTATCGTAGGTCACTGTAACTAGCAGTCAAAAGCTCTGATTTTGATCAAGGTGGACACAGCTCCTTTAGCTTTAACGGAAAGCTGTGCAAGAGAAGGATTTTTAAACCCAACTGAGAAAGAACTGAGGAATCTCCACCCTATTGCTACTCCCATAAAAGCCCAAGCAATGGAAATAGAAGAATATCATTAAGCCATCAAACATTATATTAAGAGGTCATAAAAGCAAGAAAAAAATTAATAAATAGTATTATGGAAATTGTATTCCCCAATCTAATCCACTCATTTTAATTTCATTTTAATAGTGGTTTCTCTGGAAGTGCTAAAAATGTATTACAGGAGGGAGGTATGTGCCTATGTATAAAGTGCTCTAAATGGTCTTGCAACAGGAGGCTTCAGTAGCTATTAATCCAATGGTAATTCAGCCTGGAAGAAAGTCATCCCAGTTCAAAGCCCAGGTTGTGTATCATTTGTGTCTTTATTAAGTTTTCCAAAGAGATGGGCGGATTCCTCTGAGCTTCTCTTGAGTGTAACTTAAGCCAGGTAGGGCTATGCAAGCTACTCTCAGGCAAGTGACCAAGTTATCAGGGCACATCCAGAAGTAAAAAAGCTTTATCATGACAAATGAACAAAGGGAAACATAAATCCAGTGACTGTGTGGCTGGAACAGTGTAATTCTATATTAAGAGGCAGTTTAAGTATGATTTAGCAGCATATAGGCTTCCTGCTGAGTCTTGGCACAGGGATGAACCACATTATAGTAATCTAGCTGAAGGATAATTTTTAAGCAAAAGCCAGTTCCTTGGTGCCACAATTCATTGTTTCATGTTATCTTACTTTGACATGTGCATTAAACATGACATCATTCCATAGCGTTTTCCCTACTGATATTACTGAAAACTAAAAATCCTCAGTACAAACAGGACTGAGCCAGAGGCTTTATCTGTCAGGTATCTGGTCATGGACAGGCATCTGCTAACTGAACTGGGTCACCCTGTCATCCTCATGCTGAGGACTGGGAGAGACAAAAATCAGCAAAAAGCTATCAGACCAGTCATTTGTATTTTATAAGACAAACTGCAGCAATGTAAAGTAATACAGACCTGTGTAGTTAGGTTGTAGGCACTATGGTATTCACACCTGGGTGGCTGTTCCTGTGCATGAACAGGGATACTGGAATACTGGAAATGGCTGTGTAGTTATATTGATGCCATTTCTTCCATTGCTGTAACACAGACACTAAGACACCCAGCCAGCCAACAGATAAAGCTGTATCAGGGCATGGTGCAGACCCTTCTGCGAAGTGATGGCTTTTGTGTGCGTGTGCATGCTCTCAGCCTGCCTCCCTGTATAATATCATAACATGCAAGCAGTCAAGTAATGGATTCAACCCTAGCCACTGTGCAAATGCAGTAAAAAGACACTCTTTTTCAAAAATTGTTTTTCAAAGTCAAAGATGACAGGTGAAAGAAGTGGAGCAATAAGGAAATCCCACATACGGCAGCTTGCCTGTCTTTAACACCAGAAGAATCGTGATGAGTCAAGTCTGCAAGATTCTCAGATCCATCAGGGAGCACATAGCTATAAAAGTCAGCAGTGGGGCATGTGAGTGGGAGGTGGGATCCTGAGGGAAACAGTGAGGAAATGGCATTTTTAGTTAAAAGAGGAAAAAAAGCCCGCATCTGGAGATTGTAGGCTGTGGTGGCCAGTGAATCAATGCTGTGCTGATATTTTACCTAAGTTTCACACTGGTGACTTTCATTCTTGTTTCTGACTTATTATTGCCTAAACTATTTCCCTGTGGAAGTGCTGATCCCTGAATGGTGAATTACCATTTAATACAATATGTAAACTTATATTTACTGACAGTGGGCTTGTTTTTTTCCTCAGCTTTTGCAGGTCTTTTAGAAAAATTTCACAGACTCTCCAGTGTCTTTAGAAGTACTGCATGTAGCCTAGTGAATGAAAATGTGCCCCAACAGACACCTAAGGAAAACCTGCCCACCACCCTGCATGCTACGCCGGCATCCCTTGGGGAGCAGAACAACAAGGTCTCTCCCCAGACAAAAGCACGGGAGATTCACTGCCAGAATCGGTCCAGGGGCCACTGCAAAAGGCAGTATGCACAGACCCACACAGATCTTACTCCCCAGTGCCTGGCCCAGTCTGCTAACATCATCTGAGCAGACCTCTCCCCTCGTGTGCTTTTAAATGGATTCCCCTTCGCACAGCACGCTCTCAGTCATGAGCTACTGAAGCACAGCCATAGCAGGCTGTGAGGCACCTCACTTATTTCTAATTGTGGAAGTGGTGATGTGAACGCCTGTCAGGAGTGATACAGTTCTAGTGGATCCTACTTGGAAGCACGGGGGCGGGCTAATTGATCTCAGGAGGTCCTTTCCCAGACTGTGATCATGAGCTGCTAATTAGAAATGGGATTTGACATCCCAGCACTGAAAGAGAGGTCACAGGCAGGCAGAAAAGTAGGAAAGGGATTTTGAACAGGGATGCGATAGAAAAAGGGGCATGAGGGCAGGTGCATACACTGGGAAAATCTGGGATGGAATGGGCAAGTCTCTTCCAGCACCCTCAGCTGAACTGTACCCCATGAGTGATGGGTCCTGGCTGCAGGTGCTGCACCTGAGCTGGCCCATGCTGCCCAGCTGGTGGCATTGCCGAGCTGCGCTGCCGCAGCATGCAACCCTTAGCATGGTCACAGGCTGGTGACCCACTGGCTTCCCGCTAGCTGCAGCTCATCTGGGGAAATTTCGGTTTGTTAGGTCTGGGTTGAAAGCTTTCTAGGTGATGCACAATAGGATCATAGGAGAAAACTGCCCTCCCTCTCACATCTTTCAAGATGTCTTCTTGAGTGGAAAATTGCTGGTCAACAGATTGTGGTGAAGTCCCTCTCTCCTGGCAGAGAAGAGTTACACTGGGCTATCACAGGCATGTGTAAAGGTAGTGGATCTGAAGCCATGGGAAGAGAAGTCTAGCTACACAGGGAGAAGCAAATAGATGGTAGTTGTGTTCCAGTCCCAGAGCCAGACTAGCAGATCACAAAGCCTGGTACCCGCTGAAAGGATACAAGCTGGGCTCCTCTCCCTCAGTCTCACACAAAGCCAGGCTATTTTGGCCTCTGTCTTTATGCATGGGAGGTTACACTGTCCTAACTTTACCCCAGCTCTACCTGGAAACTACTGACAGCTTAATATAGTACAATTTCTGTCTGTACTTAGACAGGGTACATCGCTGGTGGTGGCTCTTCCTCCCAATAACACAGCAGTGCACAGCCATTCTGGCCTGTTTTGTGCTGGTGCTGTTTGACTTTAAGCCAAGGCTGATATGGCCAATAGCATGTGGATCATACAAGGATTTTTTTTGACTACAGCATGTGGATCTCTCATGATCATTGCAAAAGGCAGTGTGAGGAAGTACCGGTGCAGGGAGATACATTGAGGGTTATAGTATAAAACAAAGACATAGAAGGATCTGCCAGTCCTTGCTGGAGTCTCACTGACATTTCTTTTACTGGCTCACACCTATACACTCTTCTGCCTTCATTTCAGCATGGAATCATTTATCTTGTAAACAAAACAGAAAGAGCAGGAGTGTCAGACTATGTCGTTCCCTTGAGTGAAGGCAAGTGCATACAGTGACAGCTTCAGGCTGCATGTGAAGGCAGTCCCTTCAGGAAAGAGAGCTTGACAAGTCTGTTGTCTGCCTCTTCAATGTAGAATCAAGGAAAGGTTGATAAACAAGGATTGCACAGCCTTCAAAATACAAGATTTCAGCCTACAAAATAAAAGAGCCTTATCGAGGTCTCTCCTTGGCTTTCCTCCTGCTACATGGAAAGGAGCTCAGCAACCTCAGCTCAGCAACATCCTCAGCAATGCAGCAGCTCTTTCACTCTGTTCTTATCACTCGTTCTTTTGGGGTTTATACATGCAGAATTTTACGTTGTCCCTTTTAGGAGGCAGGTGTGAAACACCTGGGCCTGTTGCAACTGTCTGGCATTAAATTTGTGCAGGAATACACAGAACACTATTGACCAGAGCGGGAGAGGAACTAAATTAATTTCTAAGCAAGGGGGTAAAATTACTGCAAGGAAATGCAGAACCCTGAGACCTGCATACTTCTGCAAAACTGTCCTGCTGCAAAAGGATCACTGTTCACTGAACTTTCCAGTGCAAAGAAGGATGAAAAATGCTATGTGTAATCAGCTAGCTTGAAAGCAATTTTAGAAACAGAATGAGATAGTGTTTAATTTTTTCCATACTCCAGTTTTACACACTACTCTGCAATTAATACACAGCTGCCAATGTTGCCTTTTCTTGTACAGGATGCATTTTTTAAATTCGAACAAAGTACAAAACACGCAAGCATTTGTAATGTTATAGCAATGATGTTTCAGAAGGTGCAAGCACCAGGATTAAATCGGGGTGATGTGTGGGTGGTTTCGGCACTGGTTCTACTCACACTTGTCACTTGCAGCAACCAGGCAAAGTTTACTGAGCATTGTCTTGTCCCTTTTGAAATTAATGGGAAAACTCACAAACATCAGGGAGCACCAGAACTCACCAGCTATGGAAGGAAGGGCCCAGCACCTCCACCCTTTCTTTTGAGTTCAGGCAGTGAGATCAGCTATGTGCATTTGATACTTGCTAGGCTGGGACCACCTGAAATATATTCTGCTTCATGGTCTGTATTCAGGCTGTTGAGAGGGCACCAGACTTTGTGACTGCTGTGACTGGTCGTAAGATCAGCCCCTGCTGGGTTTGGGACCTGCCAGAAACCTTCTGAGCCAGTAAATCTGTGTTTCAGTGGCTCTGGTGCCTGAGGAGCTTTCAGACAAGGCAGGGCTGCCAAAACTCAGAGCATCCTGGATGCCCACACTTGCTCCCCTGAGAAGGCGTAAGAAACTTAGCCTGAAGCAAGGGGAAGGAAAAGGCAGAGAGAACACTGCCATTTCTGGGCAGGGAGAATGGGCTAGTCTTTGCAGCAAGAATGAACATCCACAAATCAGAACTGCCCCCCTCCTTTCCTTCCCCAACCACTCTTGCTGTTTAGCAACCAAAGGCTACCTCCACAACAAAAATTTAGGGGACTGGACCCTCTGCTGACATCCATTTGGGACAGCCATCAACTGATACCACTTGAGAGCCTGGCCCATCACAGAGCCTGTCAAATGAGATTGCTGCAAACCCCATTTAACAGGTTTTGAAGACTTCATTTAGGTTTTCAGTTACTGAAGCTTGGGAGGCTTCTGCAGAGGAAGGTGATTAAAACACTGCTAGTCCTGCCTACGTAAGGAGGTGAAGGACTGCTGTTCGTCCCTGGGCTACGTTTGAGCTGTTACTTCTATATGTCTCAAGAAAGAATAATAATGCAGAAGTCACCTGTATCATTCAGATATCTGTGTTTGTCTGTTTGTTTTAGAAAAATGTAGAAATCTATGAGTTTGTTTCTGCAATGGATCTTTGTTCAAGTCCCAGTTATCTCACCTTATGGAGTCCATATTCCAGGAGAAATTTAGTGAAGGCAGTTGTATGTTGGAAGTAGAGGCAGGAAGAGAGCCGCTAGCCAGAACACGGGTATTTACCCCTGCTCTCCTCATCCTCATTTTTACGTAGTGACCAAATGTCTCACACTGCCAGAATCAGGCCCTAACCTAGTTTCTAAGCAAGTCCAGAGTAAGGTAGCCTGCACTGAGTCTCTTCTCTGACGGCTCTGAGTCACACAGGTTTTATTCCACCTCTGCAGCTCTTGTCCTTATCAGCTGTTCAACATCTTGCTTTCAGTTGCAGATCAGATCAGCATTTACTCTGGAGAGCAAGCTTCAGTCATACAGATGCGATAAAAAGCTTGCTGTTTACTCCAGCGGGTGCAGGATCAGGCCTTTAAATATATCGCTGTGCTCTAAAGCTGTTAGCACGGCGCAAGGCTACGCCAGGCTTGCTCAGGCTTTTCAGAGCCGTGAAATTCTGCAGGGTCCAACAGGGCGTCACAGCTCTGGCAGAGAGACACCACCATTCAAACTGCCCTTCTGCTACTTTCTAAAGCCTAAAAAGATCTTTAAAGAACATACACTTCACCTCTTTGGAAGGGAGATAGACTTATGTCGGTCACTTTGAGAGGGGATCTGTATTTCTGTGGCGCCGTGGGTGGAATACACAGATGAACGAGCCAGCGGGAAGCATGTCTGGATGCCTTGTGCCTCCCTAGGGCCTGGACCTTGCCAAAGGATGGTCCCTCTTAATCTCAAAGCTTCCTCCAAACTACCATTTTGCACTTTTTATTGCAAGTTTGGGAATTGTGATACCACAGAGGCAAAACATTCAGAAAATTAAACTCCCTTAATTTCTTTTTTTTTTCAACAAATACACTTGGGATAAATATCCTCTGGCTTGTAAGCTCTAAAATATATTTGGGCAATTTCCCATATTCTTCTCTCTAATCACAAAAGCAAAATGCTTACTTTCATTTTTTTTCCTCATATACTGACATGGTTCCTGGGGCTGGGGACTCTGCGAGAGTGCAAAATATGAAAAACAGCCCATCTAGAGACACATGTCCTCAGTTTTGGCCCAAGCAGAGACGAAATAGCAAGGCTTGCATGTACCAGACAAGAGGAGTGTTAGATTACATTTGGAAGCGTCTGTGGACATTGAATTACTGGAAGAGAAATCATTCTAGTGATTATCAAAGAGGATTAGCAGGAATGGCAACTCAGACTGGAGGTCATAGAAGAAGACAAGGCTGGGAAGAGGTAACTCTTCTGTGCATCCAGTATTACATTTCAGCATTGAGAGTGGCATAAAGTGGCAATACATTTTTTAGCAGAAAACCTGACCAGTTATGTTATTTATATTATCCTCTGTATCACAAGGAAAAAATAGTCCGTTTCAGCAGTTTATATATATTTGAATTATGAAAAATTATATGTAAAGATGGTAGAAACATGTCTGAAACAGAAATATGGACATGATTCAATGGTTAACTTATTTCTTAAATGAATGAGAAAGGAAACAGGTTGCTGCAAGATTCTGCTCTCACTTCCTTATGTGAGAAGACATAGACGCTGTCCCAGAAAGAACGGGGCCATTGTGCACGCTCGTCTCAGGCAGTCATGGGTAACTGGGTGGAGAATGAAGGACTGTCCATCTTCGTTGTTGTAAGTACAATATTTATTGTGATTTGCTTCTAGTGAAAAGTTCTGCGGAGAGTTGTGCTAAGCAGATCTCACTGTACCAGTGAAGGACACATCTGGTTATTCAGAAACTAGGGCAGCAAGTGCAGCAAGAGAATAATTTTTAAGGAGCTCTGTCTGGTGTCTCGATTGCTGTAGGCTTCATTGTCAACTGAGAAATGATCGTACGTTAACTTTCATTTGCTTTCATTGAAATATGTAAGTATCTGGGGTTTTTTGGATGCAATAGTGACTTAAAGAAAACAAATAACATTATATCTCACTCAAGCATGTGCGCTTCTACAGAGAAAGCAATTACAACACGCCTTTCTTGCACTTTTATAAACAAAAGTGGGTGTAACTGAAAGCACAATGTCTTGATGGTACAAAATTTGTATTAGAGTCAGATTCCAGAATTTAGAGCAGAGATTCATGAATCCTGCATTAAGACAACTAGTATTTCAACTGAGTTTGTAGACAACTTGCATAGAATAGCTGAGAAAGGAGGTTAAATTCATTCTGAGCAAGATTTAAAACTACCAAAAATCCCAGTCACATTTAAAAGTGCTAAAGAGTAAGACAGAGTAGTCATCCTTGGAGAAAACTCGGGCAGAAGTTAGTATTTCAATGTTTTCTTTTTTTCACTTCTCAGTGTGATACAAGAGCTATAAGTATACCAT
>VZTV01095559.1:0-10514 GCA_013400875.1 Anhinga rufa | reverse complement strand
TCCCTCAGGTGTGTCACCTGCACTGCTCAGCTTGGCGCCATCTGCAAATTTGCTGAGGGTGCACTCCATTCATTTGTCTATGTCATTGATGAAGATATTAAACAACACTTGTCCCAATATGGACCCCTGAGGGACACCACTCGTCACCAGTCTCCATCTGGACGTCTACCCTCTGGATGCGACTGTCCAGACAGTTCCTAATCCACTGAACAGTCCACCCATCTAATCCATATCTTTCCAATTCAGAGAGAAGGATGGTGTGGGGGACCATGTTGAAGGCCTTACAGAAGTCCAAGTAGATGACAACCATAGCTCTTCCCTTCTCCACTGACGTAGTCACTCCCTCATAGAAGGCCACTAGGTTGGTCAGGCAGGACTTGCCCTTGGTGAAGCCATGCTGGCTGCCATGGAGCACCTCCCTGTCCTCCATGTGCCTTAGCGTAGTTTCTAGGAGGATCTGTTCCATGATCTTCCCAGGCACAGAGGTGAGGTTGACAGTTCAGTAGTTCTCTGGGTCCTCCTTTTTACCCTTTTTAAAGATGGGCACAATATTTTGCTTCATAAACATTAATGGTGACCGTGGACATCATTAATAGACTGATACAGGACCTCATTCTGTCACCCTCTGTGGCATTATCTTGGTTTTCTTTCCAAGGTGGTGGTTTTTTGGTGGTGTTAGGTTGGTTTGGATTTTTTTTCATTTTTACGTTCTCTGAGAAAAAAATATTTGAAGTTTAATTTCTCTTTTCCAAGAATTCCTGAAGATAACCCTAGATATATTAGTATATAATATTAATATAGTATATTAAGGGCATGGGGATAACAGTTTGTTGAAACCAGAGTTGAGAAAAATTTCATTGTGTCTTGATGGAGAAGAAAAATTCCTTTCACCAAAATCTTCCTTAGCTCTGGGAATGGTGGGGGGAGTTCCTTCATATTTTTCTTTCCACACCATCTGTTCTTGTAAGACAGACTATAAGCAGACATGGTGTCAATACATGCTTAACAGAGGGAAGACATGGGAAGGTTATTTAGCTGTCCAACTTTGAATATCAGTATAAAAGAGGAAGATAGCTATTAGTCCAATGTATGAGACAAAGCAGATTCCTCTTCCAATATATGGCTCTCATCAGTTTAGTTTTCATACTTCTAAAATCATAGCTTGGACTTCAAGGCTTTCCTTGATTTCTCAAACACTTCATTCTCGTATTGGAAGTGACAAGTTTGGCAAGTGAGCGTGTAATAAAAGCTGTGGTGTTAGCATAGGGTGACCCATTTTTTTACTGCTTAATGCTGGAAATATGCTGGGGAATTCACTGCTTCAATAATATTTAAAAACTCCTAACCACCTTCTCTATAGTTCAGACTGTTGTCATCATACTCGTACTATTACTAGCTTTGGGTTGCCAGTTTACAGGTTTGAGCCCTTATTTTTAATGTACTTAGGCATGCAGGAATTTTTATATTTTTTTTGTAAGAGTAAGTATTGATATTGTAGCAGTGGAAAAACTCAAGATAAAGCATAGAAAATCTAAGTGTAATTTTTGTCTCTCTCAAATGAGGAAAGAATTCTAGAAAATATATATTTATTTTTTTTAACTGAGCTTGGACAGAGCATATGTAACCCAGAAGCACAGGCAGAAAAGTAGACCAGGCTGCCAGAAGAAAGAGTCATATTGCTAATGCTGAATGTTATGAGAATTACCTGCCAAGGATTGTCATAGATCTTACTGAGCTGCACTATTCAAAGTCAAGACTGAACATTACCAGAAGATGTGCTGCAGTTCAAACAAAATATTTCAGATGTCTATGATATAGCTTAGGTAACAGATTGGACAGGATATTCCTAATGTTCTCTCCTGGCCCTGAAAGCTGTGAATAAGAGCTAAATGGCCTTATGGACAGAGATAAGATCATCTCAGTGAGCATTTGGGATGCACAAGCTTGACAGGGACACAGAGGAAAAAAGTATTAAGTACTTTGCTGCTTTAAGATCTGGAAATACAATGTTGTATGAGGTATTTCTGATAGTTATGAAATAGTTTTTGTTCATTGTCCTACTCATGAGCCTTTCATTTGTTTGCTTCACCAAAATTTCTCCTGAAGAAGGTGACTAGAAAATCAGAAATTGCATAGCTAGTTGGATCCTGAGTGTCTTTCCAGAAAGATTATAAATAGCAATATCAATATGATGAAAAGGAAAATAACAGAAGAGAGAGGCAAAACCCAGAGGCAAAAGAAAACCCGAGTGATGCAACCGCTCAGCACCCACAGACGCTGCTGGTCCCTAAGCAACAATCGCTGCCTCCCCCTGCCAACTCTCCCCAGTTAATATACTGGGCATGACGTCATATGATATGGAATATCCCTCTGGCCAGTTTGGGTCAGCTCTCTTGGCTGTGCCCCCTCCCCTCCCGGCTCCTTGTGCACCCGGCAGAGCATGGGAGGCTGGAAAAGTCCGTGACTAGTTCAGCACTACCCAGCAACAACTAAAACACCAGTGTGTTATCAACATTATTCTTATACTTAAATCCAAAACACAGCACTGTACCAGCTATAGTGAAGAAAATTAACTCTATCCCAGCCAAAACCATGACAATAATATATTATTTAAGCTATAGTGACAATGAAATGTAAAATTTTAGTCTAAAGTTACAAATATTCTATGCATTCTTCAGTAGTTCATTATTTCTGCACAAAAGCTTTATATGTAAATAATATAAAGATACCATTTGCACTGATGATTTAGTTTATTTTATATTTTACATACAGGAAATATGCCAGTTCATTTTAAATTCTTCAATCTTACCACAGATTTTAGTGGTGCTTCACACTACTCCATAAAGCAATGCAGTCATTTCAGTGTGGTTCACTGGATCAACCTATAAATATTACAGTACCTGCAAAAAATAGAATTATTATAGAGCCCAATTTACAGAAAAGACATTCTAAATAGTTCTGTGCTGCCACTCTGTGAACTAAGCAGCAGCCAATCTTTTTGATATGCACTGCTGGCAGTTAAAAAAAAGAGATAAAAATTAATGAATTGGGTCAACAGCAGCAGGGCTTGCAGCGGAGAAGGGGACCAGAGAATCCTATATGCACATACATATTTCCATGGCAGGATCCAACTGCAAACTATGTCAAGAATTGAAGTTTGTTTAGGTTTTTGAAATTTCTGATGGTTTCCAAAATTGCTTTTCCTCTTCATTTCAATTTAAATTCACGTTGCAGGTTATTGCAATATAAATGTCTGAATTTTGCTGTAAGTTTACATGAAGGTAAACCTAGTCTTTACAGAATCATACATAGGATATCAATATTACTACCATAGGTAGTAATGAACATTTAAGAGCCCCTTAGCTTTGCAAGTATTTTAACTATGTTTAACATTTTCTCAGAACATGTAAGAGAAAATAAAGGGAGTTTCTGAGCACTTGAGTGAAGCCTGAAATAGCTTTATCCCATAGGGTACTTTTAATTTTTAGGACAACATTAATAGGACTATATTAATACTAATATGACTATATTAATTTCTCTAGGGTACAGTAGAGTTGTATGCTTCATCTTACAACAAAAGCTTTCATTTATAGTTCAGATTAAACCAAACTCCCTAGCTATGTATATTGCAAACAGCTGAATTCTCACAGTAAATAGTATTTTACTCCAAATTAATTCTATTGACCCAGGATGACCAAGGACTGATGTATTATTCAGCATGTTTGAGTGGTGTAGAACTCAGCCCTTTGTTGTAGAAGAACATGAAAAAAATTTCCTGATGTAAGATATTTAACAGTGGGGCAGGAAAGATCATAGAATCACAGAATGGTTTGATTTGGAAGGGACCTTCAGAGGCCATCTAGTCCAACCCCCCTGCAGTGAGCAGGGACATCCCCAACCAGACCAGGTTGCTCAGAGCCCCGTCCAGCCTGACCTGGAATGTCTCCAGGGATGGGGCATCGACCACCTCTCTGGGCAACCTGGGCCAGGGTCTCACCACCCTCAGTGTAAAACATTTCTTCCTTATATCCAGTGTAAATCTACCCTCCTTCAGTTTAAAACCATTACCCTGATAATAAAGATGAAGTTGATAAAAGAATTTTTACTTGTTAATTGCCCATTTTTCTTGTAGTAAATAAATCATTTTTATTTCAGTAGCGTTAACAATCTTTCTAACCTCCGTTATGTTCCACTTTAATCAGTTACTATATAAGCTAAATTACCTTGTTATTGTATTGGTACTGCAGGTGTGCACAAAATAGTGTAACTGCTATATAAGACACCAAGCTGAGCAGTGCAGTTGACACACCAGTAGGACGAGATGTCATCCAGAGAGACCTGGACAAGCTGGATAGGTGGGACTGTGAGAACCTCATGAGGTTCAACAAGGCCAAGTGCAAGGTCCTGCACCTGCGTTGGGGCAACCCCCAGTATCCATACAGGCTGGGGGATGGAGGGACTGAGAGCAGCCCTGCGGAGAAGGACTTGGGGGTACTGGTGAGCGAAAAGCTGGGCATGAGCCGGCAATGTGCGCTGGCAGCCCAGACAGCCAGCCGTGCCCTGGGCTGCATCCCCAGCAGCGTGGGCAGCAGGGCGAGGGAGGGGATTCTGCCCCTCTGCCCCGCTCGGGTGAGACCCCCCTGCAGCGCCGCGTCCAGCTCTGGAGCCCCCAGCACCAACAGGACATGGACCTGCTGGAGCGGGTCCAGAGGAGGGCCACAGAAATTATCAGGGGGCTGGAGCATGGATTTAAAGTGAAAGAGGGAAGATTTAGACTGGATATAAGGAAGACATTTTTTACACTGAGGGTGGTGAGACCCTGGCCCAGGTTGCCCAGAGAGGTGGTAGATGCGCCATTCCTAGAAACTTTCAAGGTCAGGTTGGACGGGGCTCTGAGCAACCTGCTCTAGTTGAAGATTCAGGGGGGTTGGTTTAGATGGTCTCTAAATGTGCCTTCCAACCTAAACCATTCTATGATTCTATGATTCTATAATTGATTCTAAGGAAATTGGGACCTTATTTTCTGTTTTCTTTCAAAACTGAGCATCTGTAATCATAACTCTTGCTCTTCTCTTGATATTTTTTCTTTTTTTTTTCCTTTTTTTTAAAGATGGTTTATAAACAAGATTGGAAGTGCTGTAAGTTTGATAAAACATGTTTCTGCTTGATATTTGTCCTGCGCATGTGTGTCTGTGTGTGTGTGTGATTTCTCGGACTTTAGCACATTTAAAAATTGTCTGCATGTTAAACTTAATTTGACATTTTATGATTCAGTTTTTTTAAAATTTAAATTTTTATCCATAATTTTGATTGTCTTGATTAAATTTTCCTGACGAAATTTCACCTTCCTAATCATCCTATTACTAATTACCATTTTTCTAAGCAACAGCTGTCTTCAAATCACTCTATGATTAATACACTAGAATTATTAGTTATTGGATCACCAGTTCTTGGTGAGATGAATTGCATATTGTATTTTTTATCTTGGATGTTGGATTCTGAATAGTAGTAGAGGTTTATTCATAATATGAAAGGTGAATTTCTCTGTCTAACAGATGAGGAAATATTAGTGACAAAAGATGACTATAGAAACAATACAGTGCACATGTGGAAAGACATGAGTGAAAGAATGTATGTATGATTCTATGAAATTTGACAGGGAGAGGTGAGAACATAAAAGTTGATAAAACACAGGATGAAAGAGGGTTTAGAAACTATCCACAGTTACAAGAGTTGCTGAAGATTTTAGTAAAATTCAATATTTGTATTCTGGGATGTCAGAAGGAAGATACTAGGGAGAAAAAGGGAGATCAGGAAATTCAGTGAGTAAGGTGAGTTTGGGTGTACAAAAGTGAAAGAGTTAGAGACATCAACATTGCATAAATAGAAAAATAATTCTAAAAATTAGGAGCACAAATTTTTACAATTAAATTGTAAAGTACAATTAAAATTCAAAATAACTTTGGCAAACATATGTTTTTGATGCATAATAGTCTTTGCAAGTGGTTCTCATTTCTCTAGAAGGAACAAAATATCATAATACTCAGTGTTGGATGCATAGTGACTTTTATATTTCATATTTCCAAGGCAGAATATTCATCTGGATGAATCACTGTCAGAGTTTTGTATTGATGTTCTTGTTGCACACAACTCAGGGATCATCAATCTGGCCAGTCAATTGAGAAAATACTTCTAGTACAGCCAGTACTAGTGTCCTTCTAGTACAACACCTAGAAGAGATGAGGATAGGCAGCCCATAGGGTGGGCAAATAAATAAAAGTATGATTAACTGAGATTTAATAGGATTTTATGTGTCACTGAAGGGGGGCCCAAGATCTGGTGTTGTTTCTTACCTCAAGGTGCACATCCTTGATGATGTTAGGTAAGGGCTTTATTTCCCATTGTTTCCTCCCTTCTGCTCCCCTGCCTTATCATTCATTCTGCATAAATCTGTAATCAGTTTATTCTGTCCAGTCACAGTCATGACAGACAGTTGATTCTCATTTTGTCACCTCTATCTAGTTGTTGCACTCTTTAGAACTTCTCAAAGTCTCGTGAGATTAGATTACACTAGTTTAGGCTCAGAGGAAGCAATACATCTTTATACCCAGGTCAGCTTTTCATCAGTTCTTTGCTCACCAATTTTTTGTCCAAGTGGTCATTGTTCATGTGGCTTCTGGTATTATCTACATAAAAATGCCTCTCACTGATTCTGTAACTGTGTTTCTAAATAACATGCTGCAAAATGTGTAGTAATCTCCACCTACATGGTTATGTGTAAAAAAAAAACAAATATAGAACAAAGATTCCAGGTGCAGAGAAATGTCAGTTGTAAAAAGTGTCAAAAGAGAAAGACACCTTAATAATATACTATTGGAAATAATCACTTTAAGATTTTTCTAGAGAAGAAAATCTAAAATGGTACAGAAAAGAATGAAACCTCAATAACTAACAGCTCATTATTTTTTTAACTGTATAATTTTAAACCAACAAAACTCATTATTCTACAACCCTTAACCACTTTTCTAGCCTGTGTGCATAAGCCAGTTGAAATTTATACTTTCTCCTTGAAATCAGCTACTTATTGGAGCAACTCTGTTTATAAAAAGGATTAGGTTGTTCATCACACTCAACTGCTTTTCAAGTTGAATTCAATTTAGGCCTTCAGTTATATGGAGTTTACTGATAACTTCACTAGAAGTTGACCATATTTACAAAGACAAATTCGAAAGCAACAAGTTTATACAAACATAAGCAAGTTTACACACATACATAAGCTTAGATATATTTCTGTTTCTTTTTCAGGCAAACCTTTTCTAAGCTGTTCAGAAAAGGCTTATATTAACACAGAGGAAAAGAGTTATTATAAAAAAGCAAGCAAATAAAAATCACATTTGACTACTCAAATTCATTGTGATAGTCATGCATGAAGAAGCATTAAAAAAAAGCCCAAACAAAACAAAACAAGTACTCCCCCCAAATGAACAAATAAACAAACAAACAAAAAAAACTAAAGGTCAGCCAATTTAGTTGCACTGGGATTTCTTCAATCTTATTCTGGTGCCAGTTCTTGAGACAGTAAAAAACAGGCTGAAGAGCCAAGGCATAGCATATTAGTATTAATTAAAATACTACAGTTTGTTCTAGATCACCACATGAAGGTTATGAAAGAGATAAAGCCTTGATAAACGTGACACAGTTATACCATGCTGATAATATCTGGTTGTTGAGTTCTGCCAAATTGTCCTTATGACTATCATTTTAGCTAATTTAAAAGCATGCAAGTGAATTGGAATGAATTTTAACATGATAAAGGCAACAGATGTGCTCAGAAAACCAAAGGGCTCATTTACAGTCTGTCAAGTTCTGGGACTGCTGGCAGAGGGCAAGGATTTTAGGGTTTTTTTTTAATTATTGGAAATGGCAGCTCAGCTGACCAAGATGATAGTGAGCTTATTGTTATCAAGTGGATTTGCAGCACAACAAGAAAAATTGTTACACACATCAGTGCAATCTGAAAATACTTTTCACAGTTAGAAATGTTGAGGTCATTTGGTCATCCCATCGAAACTATGTTTTATCATTTAGTATTTTAGTATTAGAGATATCATAAACCAGCCATGGAAATTGTCATGTGAAAACCTTCAGTGTTTTTTGACAGTAGCGTGTAGGGGGCAAATGAGAAAAGGACAGATGAGGGAAGGAGCTGTAACTCTTTTAAGTGCTTTGTCAAGCTTGTAGGCAGCTGAATATCTGCATGCAGTTTTAAAAGTGTGACTTTGCACAAAGTTTTCTGTATGGACATGGAGACGGCTAGTTTGCTGCTTCCCCCACCTCGTCCTTCTACCTCTTACTAACTTATAATTGCTTCTTTTAGACAGAACATTCTATACCAATTAAATAATAATTTCTCTTTTTTTCCTCTTTTGCTCTGATTTTGATGATGGTTATTCAGGTGTCAAGAAGTCATAAATATCTTTGAGTCTTTTGATAGGTTTAACAAACACCTCACTATCTAATCCCTGTAATTTTTTTTTCTATGTTCTTCTTTATATTAACTCACCACTTTGTGTCATATGACACCCATATGAGACCCCCAAAAATCTGTGGAATACTTTAGAAGAAAAAATTTCTCATGAGTTGCATTGATATTAAGAAGCATTCATAATTCTGATTTGATTTGATTTGATTTGGTATGGTCAAATATATTTCTGAGCTGAGACATAGAAGGAATTTGTTAGAAAAGCATTTCTGGGTGAACATGAGACAGCTAGACACAGAAAAGGATATCATTCAGAGATTCCAATCCTTTTATTTTTACATATATAAGTAGCTTTGTGTTTTCAAATATGACAAAGTAATTCAATAAAACCAGGTCCTATTAAGTAATAATAACAACTGGTCCATGGAGGTAAGGGTATTGTGTGTGTCAATGGTCACAAATTTGGAACAAGTGACTTCAGTTCTCTCCTTGGACACAGGTTTCCCATATGTCTTTAGTCAAGTCACCCATGGTGACATTTCATAAGCACCTGGGCAACCTAGGCCTAGCAATCCATTTTCAGAAGTCATGTAGATAATCAAACTGAACTTTCAAAGGGGAATAAGCTATTTTTCAGAATGGTACTCTGTGGACTATAGAGTAGCTGTAGCTAAAATTCACATTCCTAGCTGACTGCCAAAAAAACCCCACAATCAACAACAATAAAACCCTAGGAGAGTAGATGTCCTTTTGAAAATGGACTTTGGAATCCTTTATCACATAACTCTGCTGATTTTTTTTTTTAATCTAAATTTCTGAATCTTTGTTATCACCTTATTTACAGAGAGAGGACAATACTGCCCAAATCTGTAGATGAGGATATATTCATTAGTGGCTCTGAGGCTATCACAAATTTTGATGAGCAAGATTTCAGTTGGATAAATATTTATTGACTATGTGTTTTTCTTTTACCTCTGGCATAAAGGTATTGTTTGTCTAGCATTAAAGAAAATTTCACCCATTTGCCTTGGAAACTTGTAGTCCTAGAAGGACATCACTTCTTGAAAGCCGAGTGGTTATGCCTCAGCCAAGCAATGTCTCCTGAGGACTCACATTAAAGGTGTTTTTTAAATTTGTTTTATGTATAAGAATGTAGATTCAAACCAAATGCAACTAACTGAATAGTGGGTGATTATTCTGTTATTCTGGTGTAATGTTACAGAAGTGGAATTCATAGTTGGATCTAAAGTATTTGAGTTTCTTCCTGCTGAAGCTGTCTGCCAGCAACTGCTTCTTAACCATCCCCTTGCAGTACTCTCCTCTAATTTAGTGGCACTGAGATAATAATAAGCTTTCCTTAATTATTATCAGGAATTGCCAAGAAATATGTATAATTAGGTAATCCTTTCATAACATTTTATTTTGCAAGTTTCTCAAATTTTTTGGCTCTTAACATGACATTTTCCTTGCTCTAGCCTGCTGTTAATATTCATAACGGAGTTCTATTTCTTCTAGTATTCTTTACCAAGTTTCATTATTTCAGGCACCTCAAACACAGTTTTGGTTTTGTTATTGTTTTTATAATTCTGCTAAACATCTTCCTTTGACATTACCTTTCTCTAGTAGGTGACCTAAGGTAACCTATTGGCACATGTTGTCAAACCTAGCAGAACATGGTGTCATTATATGAGCTAGGCTTTCCTTTTATTCTGTTTACTGTATATGCAGGCTACTTCTGTATTTGTTACTTATGGGATATTAGTATAATATCGGTATCAATCAATATCGTGCATTTTCCTTAACCAATTTTATTTACCATTTTTCTTTACCACCACCACACTGTATGACTATCCTGTTCCTTGTACTCCCTTGCAAGAAAAAAGACTACTGGGGCAGAACTGCTGAATTAATCTTCAAAAATAATTTGCTTTTGGCACTTAGAATACTAGAATACTAGAATGGTTTGAGTTGGAAGGGACGCTTAAATGTCATCTAGTCCAACGTCTGTACAATGAGCAGGGACATCTTTCAC
>VZTV01095543.1:10162-27668 GCA_013400875.1 Anhinga rufa | reverse complement strand
GATGGGGATGAGGATGGGGACAGGGATGGCCCAGGGGTTGCCTGTGGGGTCGCACCCTAACTCCACCTCACCACAGACCTGTGTGATCAGAGGTACCGTCCCCCTCTCAGGAGAAAAGAAACCATAAGTCACGATGCTTTTACAAAACTTCTTGTTTTTACAGAGGCATTTTCAGTGTGGAGAGGTTTTTCTGGGATTTTATTGGGACAGTTTACAATCTGAATTAGGCAGAGAATACAGATGAGTTGATAAGCACAGAATCAGTAGAAGATGATGAATCAGACTCAAATCGGTATTTTAGTACAATAATGGCTTTTCAGTGAACCTGAGAGTGACCTAAATCGAACAGTTTTGAAGGAAGCAAACACTTCTCACTTGACTTCTGCGTGCATTTACTAGTTCAGTAACTTGATTCAAATTCAGTTGACAGCAGTAGCTTAAAAGTGAGGAATAAAGAGCAGTTTGCATGAGGGGAAAAAGAGTTCTTCAAGGTAAAACGTGGAAAACAAATCGATGAAGTTTTCTAGTGCTGATTGCATAAGCACGGCAGGAGCCCCGGAGCACTGGTTTCCTCGATGCGAGCATTTGCATGACCTGTAAGTCCCCCTCTGATGCTGCTGACCCTTGCGGGTGGTGTGGGCTAGAGATTTTCTCCTGCTAGTTGTCTTCAGATGGCTGATAGCTGGAAACGCCGGCCCTGGCCGGCTCCGTCCTGTAGATAACGAACTCCTCTGGCTCCCAGCCTCCGAAACCCGTGTGGTTAGAAATGTAAACAGGCAGTGGTGGCCGGGCACCGTGGGTCGGGCCCAGACGCTGACACCGCAACAACTGACATGCAGAAGGGGGATGGAGTCTGCTCGCAGGCATCATTAACGTCCAGAAATACCATCAACTATTTCTGGCAGCAGTGGGGGAAATAAAACGAGGCAGGTAAGTGGCTGGGCTGCGAGCAGCGAGACAGCCCTCCGCGTATGGGGTGTTGGGCTCGCTGGATGGGGTGATGGAGCAGGGGTTAATTGGAAGATCCGTCTCTTGTTGTCCAGAGAAATGCAGATCTGGCCTTGAAACATTTCCCAAGGTCTTGGCACTTCATTTCGTAGCTCTGTCTCATGCTCAGAATATTCCCAAGGCACTCGCTATCGTTGGATGTCGTCTGACTGTCTCTCGGTTGCTGTTTGTTTCTGTGGTTGCATGTTGATAAGGTATCTGGTTATGTCTTGCAGCCCTCAGAATCCAAGCCCAACGTCACCCCTCTCACCGTCCTGGCCCATGTTCTCCGCGCCATCAAGTCCTATGCCCACCTCCTCTACGTCCAGCGACTCATCCCCCATCAGGTCTGTTGCAGAATTCGCTTTGCTTTTTGTTGCTTTTGCTATTTTCTGTTTAATTTACTTGGTTTCCCCCACTTCACTTTCCTTTTCCCTTTGCATCCTGCTCAAACTCCCCCAACGCGGCTATCTGCACTCAGCAAGAGAGGAGCTTTCAAATGTCTCCTGCCCCAGGGGAGACCCTTTGAATCCCCGCTTTGAGCCCCCTGGCAGGCGCCCGCTGGCCGGCAAGCGGGCGCCGGTGCTGGCAGGTCACGCTCGCAGTGCTCAGCGTCGCTGGTGGCTTCTGTGGTTTTGCCCAGCCATTCCAGCTGCCTGCGGTTCGCTTTACGCCTCTCCACAGCAGGTAAGACGTGCGCTGCCTTCCCGGGCGCTGCGAGGAATAACAAGGCTTTGTAAATCGCCGTGATAACTCATTTTCTGGCCAATTCCCTTTTCTTATCTGGAATCTAAGGAGGGTAGAGGACATGGTGCAATGCAGACAGTTGCCGTGGTGCAGCGGGAGCGGGCGCTGCGTGGGGGTCCTGTGGCTTTTGGCACCGGAGATGCAGTCATGCCGTGAGCGCACCATGAGCAGTGTTCGGGACCTGCGCTGCACGTACCGAGGGATGCTCACGCAGGGGAAGCCAGGGCAGTGTCTCCTCTGGTCTCTGTGCAGGGTGCCCTCGGACAGGGTTTCTCCCCTCTGAGCCCACCCCTGGCACCGTGGAGCGAGAGGCCGCCGTCGTCCCCAGCAGAGCGTGGCTCCCAGCCCCTCGGCGGGCGCGGGCACGCAGCGCAAGGGCAGCGATCCCTCCTCTGAGGGAGACGTGTCAAACCTGTTGGTTTGTTACAGGCACAGACCGAGCCCTTCCCGCACACCTACAGCCATACAGACGCTGCCTGTACAAGGGCTGCCTGTTTGGCAGGGTTATTTATTTGTTTTGCTGCGTGTCTGTCAAAGGCTGACAAGTGTAATACCATCCGAGCAGCCTTCCCTCCTCTGCGGGAGAGAGGTTCATCGTCCCCGAAACTGCACAAGGGCAGATGGGTGAAACTCCTGAGTGCTTTGCTGGCCTTGTGCCACGCTTGGAGGCAGAAACATAACGTGAGTGATTGCCGGGGTCCAGCATTTCAGTCCCTGGAAGCCCCGGGGGGCTCTGACGGGTGCAGTCGCAGCCTGGGGAGCAGCCAGCGGGCGAAGGGGCAGGCTGGGGCTGCAGGGACACTGGGCTGCAGAGGTCATTTTTGGGGGGAGAAAAACAACAACTTGAATAATTCAAGGTAGTAAGTCCAAAAATACCTTTTGTTTTTCATCTGACAGTCTCCTCAAGCACTGTGCGTGAGCGGTGCCTCCCAGCAGCGAAGGACCCTCTCGGGAGCAGGAGGAGTGTTTGCCCATCCTGGTTTTTTAAGGGTTTGGCGGCTGCTCGTGTCAGGCAGCTGGAATTTGGAGAGGAGAGACCTCTGCTTCAGGGCTCTCTTCACAGCAAAACAAAAACGATTCACAGCTTCCCTGGCTTGTGGTTTCTGTGTGAAGGTGAACCGCTTTTGCCACGAGGTAGAAGCGTGCCACTTCCCTCGGCTCGCTCAGAGAGAATTCAGAGTAAGGTCACAGAATCACAGCATCCCAGCGCAGCGGGGGCTGGCAGGGCCCTCCGGAGCTCCCCCCGTGCAGCCCCTGCGTGAGCAGCACCCCCAGAGCAGGGGCACAGGACCGCGTCCAGGCGGGGTGAGAATGGCTCGAGGGAAGGAGACGCCACAGCCTCTCTGGGCAGCCTGGGCCGCTGCTCTGGCACCCGCACAGCAAAGGGGTTTGGCCTCAGGTTTCAGGGGAACTTCCCGGGTTCCAGCTTGTGCCCGGTGCCCCGTGTCCTGTCGTCGGGCACCGCTGAGAAGAGCCCAGTCCCACCCTCCTGACACCCGCCCTTCAGACACTGATAAGCACTGAGGAGATCCCCCTCAGCCTTCTCTTCTCCGGGCTGAACAAGCCCAGGTCTCTCAGCCTTTCCTCACCAGGGAGATGCTCCAGTCCCCTGAGCATCTTGGTAGCTCTCAAGTCCTTAGAAAGATAAAAGTTGGTGAAACGGCTGAACTGAGGAAAGGTGACGCCTCGTTCCTCGCCCCAGCAGCTCCGGGGGGCACTTCCATCCCTTTGCTCGGCCGTACCGCAGCCGAGCAGCCTGCTGCAGTGCTGAGCGCGCCCGGCTGGTCGGCCGGCCGGTGCCTGGGCAGGTTTGCGCCGTCGCTATCACCGCGGCCTGGCGCTGTCCCAGCTTCCACCAGCCTTGCTCGGGCCCAAACCTGGAAGGGATGGGTGGAAGGCTCTGGGCGCGGGGACAGCACTGTGTGCCTGTGCTTTGCTGGTGGGGTCCTGAGGCGCTTCATTTAGTTCCTGCATCTGCTGGCGATTTGCTCCATTTCTGGCTCTCTCTGCTCTAATTCACTCCCCCGCAGCGTGGGCACAGTTGACACTTCCCCAGTAAAATCTAATGGTTGTTAAATCTTTTTTATCTTCAGGTACAGTCTCTAAAGAAGTGCAGCAAATTCTTCATGGACCTACTTGTTTTTCTGTTTTGAAATACGCTTCCCCAAGTGCTAATTCTTCCTCACGAAATTCTCCTTGTGGTTGCAGCTGCACTCGGAGAGCGATGGGTTTGGCAGTGAGCGGGGCCGGTGGGCAGCAGGTCGCTGCCGGCCCCTGCCGCCCCCCTTCGCCCCGTGCTGGCCCTCTGGTCGGTCACGGCCCTTCAGAGACTCACAAAACGTTTCCAGCTCCCCACTGTACTCCTCCTGTCTAGTGCCTGGAGCTCTCCCGAGGACCCCGGGCTGCCCGCTGCATGGGCTCCAGGCACGGGCTCTGGTGCTGGCGGTGCCACCGGGGCTCGGCCTGGGATTTGCAGTGCCGTGAAAACTGGGGGGTCATCCCCAAGAGCCTTCAGCCTCCTTTGGCATCTTCCTCTCTCTTCCCCTGAGCAGCATAACCTTAGACCCCGGTAGAGGTCCTTGGACCCCTCTTCAACACGCACCGCTTACATGGACCCCTCTTCGACGCAGCAGGGAGGGGAGCGCTGTTGTGTAGGAGTAGGGTGTTTTTTATACCAATAAATGCTTTTTATTTTTTGCAGCTCGCCACTGCGGAAAGCCCGAGCTTTGTACGCCTGTAAAGCAGAACACGACTCGGAGCTCTCCTTCACGGCAGGCACCGTGTTTGACAACGGTGAGTCCCTGACCTGGAGGGAGGGCACGGGGCAGCGCTGGGCGCCTCCTGGGAGCGGGACGAGGTGGGCTCATTTTTCAGTGCGAGGTTCGGGCTGCACTTCCCGGTGTGCCAGGGAAGCGGGACTGTGAGAACTGTGCCGGGTGCTGTGGGAGCCACGCTTGCTCCGTGCCCGGTGATGGGCTTCCCCGGCGCAGAGCCCGGAGCAGGGTTTGCTGCGGAGCAAGGACATAGCACAGTGGGGGTCGAGGGGACGTACGTGAGGCTTTTGCAACACACCATCAAATCAGCTTCCTTCTAAGGACCGTGGCGTTGCCTGTCGCTGGCAGCCACCCACCTTGCCTGCCAGGGAAGTGCTGCAGGAAGCGCTGCTGAGGGCGCTGCTCTTAGCCTGGGTGGTAGATAGGCAGGAGACTTCCCCTTCACTTCAAAACGGCCACTTGCCCTGTAACAGCATCTCTCATTTCACGTAACGCACATGTGAGATGCTACAGAGCCAGTATTAACAGCAATATGGGTAAAGCTGCAGAGGAGGACACTTGGCTATTATTTATTTTAGCGCTGAGTTTTGCGAATTACTGGTTTTCCTCCTGTGACCCAGGGAATGATTTGGACTTTCAATTCATGGGTTTCCTTTCAGTCCTGTGTTTAACGACTGTCCCGCTTCCACCACTAGAAATCCCATGAAAGAAGAAAGCAGAAATACTTGAAACACCGGCATTAAATCCGAGGTGTATCTTGCCTTACTTTTTGTATCCATGCTGAAAACAGCTGATCATCCATCCCTCTTTAGGATCAAAGTAAAAACCGGCTTTTCGAGATCCTGATTTATGCATCCTAAGGGGGACGTGTAAAATAGGAGGGATGAATAGGTGGGATTCCCCTCCTCTCCCCCGGAGCAGAGCGTGGGAGATCACTCCGGCAGAGATGTCCACTTTGCCACCTCCAGTCTGGGCCAGCGGGTCCCACTCCTCGTCCCGCTCATCGCCCTGCCCGTGCCCGCGGTGTCCCAGCTGCCAGCCCGGGGCGACGGGTGTTTTGGCCGTGGAAGTGGCCGCACAGCCGCAGGGCACGAGGCGAGGGTGACCGCGTTCGTCTAGATCAGAGCTGTGCTCTGGCAGGTTGGTAAGGGAAGGTGGAGCCTTGCATGGAGGGCGTGCAGAGGTTCTCCAGGCTACGCTTGGGAGTGCAAAGCGCAGGCTCCGACCCAAAGCAGAAACTAAAAGGAAGAGGTTTGGCGAGGCACGGTGTCACCTCTGTGCCATGCTACATCAGCGGCAGGCAGCGGAGCACGGACCGGTGCCCACTGCTGACCCCAGCTGCCTGCACTGCTTACCTCCCTGGCAGCTGCCCAACGCTCCAGCTGCTCGCTGGAGTTATCGGAGGCCTTGCAGTACACATGCCCCAGCTCTTGACCGCAGCGATACACGGCACTCCACCTGTGCCGCCGCAGGCAGCGCTGCCGGCGGAGCGAGGGACTCTACGGGAGAAACTGGTGAGCGGTTGACGACCCCAGCGTTTACCACCTACAGAGCCATTCCTCAATGGTCTTCTGGGTAGGAGAGATTAGTTTCCAGGTATCGGCACCAGAAATACTCCCCGCAGTTGGAGATGGAAAAGTAACGTGTGCATTTTTCCTCTGGATACTGAGAGCTGGGATAGGTGGGCTCTGGTTAGTCAGACTTCTGGAGGCGATGTTAATGAACATAGACTTTCTGTTTCCTGCGTCGAGGGAAAGAGGCTGTGCCCCATGGAATTAAGCGGCTCTGTTTTAGATGAAATCCCAATGTAAAGAAAAGACTTAGTACTTTCCAAGTAGTTCTTGGTTTTTATGTGTTAAGCATTGTCATTTGGGAAACTGCTACCACATGCACTGGTTTTGCCCTGGGATATATATGAGAGTATAGCAGAAAGGGGAAGAGAATGAATACATGTGAATTAAAGAAAATACTTTTTCTAAGCAGCTCCATAGATATCTTATAAATAAACATGGTCTCCCCTTTGAGAGCCCGTGGGAATTACAGCAGCTAGGAGGGGAACAAGTTTGAATTAAATACATTGTGTTTGCTAGATAAAAATCAATGGATTATTCAAGGGAAAAAATATACAGCATGTTCTCATCACTTAGCAGCAGAGCCGAGGCTCACGTTAGCTGGGGGAAGTGAGTTAGAAACAGCACTGCTTGGCAGAAATATTATTATGATGAAAGGATTTTATAAAAGCCAGCGAAAGCAAATGGATCTTGGAAATACTTAGAGACAGGTTCTTGTTTGAATTTAAGGTTCTCTGTGGTTGCACATGGCAGAGCAGCATCTCGCTCCGCCTGGGGAACTGGGGTGCTGTTGCCCACACCGAGCAGCACCCACATAGTAAGTAACACCATGCTCTCAGAGGTCCATCTAAACTCCGTAGCGTTGATCCTTTTAGTTACACGAAACCTGGATTTTCCAGCAGATCTCGTGCACTTGATAGTTGCGTGCCCTTGTTGTGGCAGTGAATGGGAGGGACGTCCTGGGTCCGTGGAGGCCTGAGATCGGGAGAGGTGAGAGTCACGGGTCAGGAAAGGGATGCTCCACATGCGTTTTTAACTAGCAACCGCCCCTGGAATGGAAAACTCCGTATTCTGAAGAAATGAACCCCCCGCCTGAGCTGCTGCTGACAGATACTGAAGTTTTATGCTACGCTAGGAAAGTTGTGTTGCATTTGCGCTCTAATTCTGTAACAGAGAATGAGACTCTCCTCCCTATCCGCTCGTGTGCCCTGCTCTATCTGACAGCACCTAGACAGAAATAAATGGCTGTCTTTGGGACGTAAGCCATTTTTTAAGGCAAAAGCAGTGGCTGGAACTCACGTGACTTTCAGTTAAAGCACTTTCCCAGCCCATTTGCTGAGACCAGAGGGCTGAAGACACGGAGACGCACACACAGAGACCACTTACAGTTTCTTTTCTCTTGGTGGCCACTGTCCACTGGCGGGGCGCTGTGAAGCCTTTACTCCCACCCAAAGGGAGGTAACCCAATAGCTTTTAAGGCAGTTTTGCCCTTGGGGGCTTTCCTTGCAGGCTGGAGGTGGCTTTTTTCCTCTGAGCCTTAGCCTTTGGTGATCAAAAAGCCCCAAGACTTGGGCGTGAGAGGGTGTAGGTATGGAAAAAGAAGTTGGCACAAGTGAAACCTGAAGATGGTAAACATTTTAATCTAGGAGCCAGAACACCATGGCTCTTAAAACTGGTTAGTTTTCTGTGGTTTGATTTCCTTCTCATTACTACATTACTATGTACAGTCTTCCTCTGCAGGCATGCCCCGTAGTGGTGGACTTTGCCGCACTGGTGAGGACTGGTCTCTCCCAAAGCGGGGAGATGTTTGGACCTAAACCAATCCTGTCTTTCTGAATCTTTCTCACCGGTGAACGCCAGTCGTGGCTTTTGCAGAGAAAATGGCCATCCTGCGATAGAGGGGGCACGCAGAGGCGCCTGAGGCCCCGCTCCTCATGCTCCGTCGCTCTGCTGGGTTGATAAGCAGCACGCCCGTGTTTGCCACTGAATGAAAAAGACTCGGTTTTTGAACACGTGTTTTCGCTCTGACTCTGCTGGAGCCTTGGCCTGTACCTGCTGGCAGGAGGGCCGGAGGCCGGCCGCGTGCCCAGAGCCCGTCCCCGCAGCTCTGCTCCGGGCGGACGGGGACCCCGCGCAGTGGTCAGCGCCGCTTCTGGGGTGCACTTGAGAAACACGGTCGCATTTGGACCGAAATGTGAATTTTCCAACACATTTCACTGCCTCAGCTTGGGTGAGGGTGAGCTGGGGCGGGAGGGTGCCCGGCTGGAGATGTGGGGAGCAGAGAGGAGGGCAGGCACCGTGCCCGTGGGGCAGGGGAGTGGAGGGTGGGGGGGCCGCAGGGACCCGCTTCGCTCTCGCGGTTGGCACCAGACAACATGCAAGCAAGCAGACCCGCAGAGAGGCTCAGGAAGCTCGGGTAGCTCCGAAATACTGACTTGCCACCGTTCATTGCGGGAGGTGCGGGGAATATCCTCTGCCTGCGCTGGCATAACCCTGGTTCCTGTAAAATCAGTGAATTTTCAGTAGTTGATTGAATAAAGAAAGAGCGTAAGTCTTTTGAGGACTGATCAGGTTTCTCGTCTCACAGAAATGAGATTGCAGTGTTTGTTTTCGTGCCGGGAGCGTTGGCTAATGCATTTTCTCTCTCAGCCTGGTCCGAGGCCAAGCCGCGATGCGCAGGGTTACCATGCGATGGAGTTAACCGTGTTCTCTCAGACTTCAGAGAGATTTTAGCCCAAAGCAGGGGGAAGTTCTGAGCCTATTTTTATCCCAGATGCTTGACTTACACCAGCCCAGCAGCACCGGCTAGTACTGGAAACCCAGTCCGTAGCCGAGCGCGCAGCTCACTTGGTCCTTCGGGTGGTTTCGCTCTGTGGTCTCTGACACTTCCTAAAGGAGAGGCGGAGGAGCCCCACGAGCGGCGCTTCAACTTTCTGAGCTCCTTACCGTATTAGTTTCCTTACTTTAAAATAAGCACAAATTAAGGGCCTTGCTCTCTCCCAAGAGCGACTTTGACATTGTCAGCACACAAAGAGCAGCGGCCTCTACACCGCAACTCCCCCTCCTGTAGTAACCTGCCTTTTCCTTCTCTCCTCAAGTTCACCCATCCCAGGAGCCTGGCTGGCTGGAAGGGACCCTCAATGGGAAGACAGGATTAATCCCCGAGAACTACGTCGAGTTCCTATAACTCGGGGCGTGAGAAGCGCCACTGCTGAGCTTTACATGGTATCCATGGCAGCCGCCGGCGGGGGTCCTGCAGACCATTTTGCTCTTTGCCACTGTGCGACGCAGGGTGAAGGACTTCCCCGTACCCACTGCGATGAATGTTTGTGTGGATCGTATCGTACGCCTCTCCTCCTGCGGTGCGTGCCGGGGCTGCGGGGGAGCCGTCCTGGCCCGAGCAGAGGCACGCCGTGCCCAAAGCTCACATCTCAGCTGGGAGCCCTCGCAGCAATCAAAGCAAACCAGCATCACAGCAGCTCCGTGCCGCAGCCCAAGCGCTCCGTAGGGGACAAGCCTGCAAACTGTGAACCGGCACAAGAGAGCCACCGAGCCCGATGCTCCCTGCGGCTACAAAGAGCATTAGTGGGAGCTGAGGCACCCCGGCGCATCAGCCTCCCCGCCGGAGGAAGAGCGGTCGGCAGTGAGGGGTCCTTTGCTCCCAGGCCCTTCCCCGCCTTCGGACCAGCCCGGGCGAAGCTCTCCGTGCAGCCGGGGAGCAGCCCAGCCCTTCCTCGCGCCGCTGTGGCAGGGGAAGGGGTGAGGTGCTTTCGGCTGACATCAAACCACAGGCTGCAGTTCGCACGAGGCTGAGCTTCCCGAGGCAGCCCTGGCGAGGCAGCGGCCGTCCTGCCATGCCGCAGCAGAGCCCTGCTCTTGCAGGCGAGAGCGAGGCACTCGGTGGGCTCTGCAGGGTGGGCACGGCTCCGGCCGGGAGCTGCCAGGCCTCGGCAGGCATCAGCACGGCGGAGGGGAGAATAGTTTGGACCAAACCTCTCAAAACGTTTTTTTTTTTTTTTTTTTTAAAGATTTACATTTTTGCAAGGTAAACATCTGTGATCTGTGCAGCCTGTGTTTCCTTCCTGGAGAGCAAGATGCAGCTCCAGATAAATGCCACTCCTTTTCTTTGACTGACTGCTTTGTATCTCCACTTCTCAATGCACATTGCACAGAGACATCCATGCTTTCGCGAATGGCCAGGCCGCTGATGTGCCACTTGGGAGCTGTGTTTGCCATTCTCCACCGTTGCTTTTTAGGTGGTCTCCTTGCTTGAAGCCTGGCGTGTAGTCTGTCCGTGCCAAGTCTGTGCAGTGCTGGTTGTGCAAGGTAAATTATTTCCATACTCACGGGACATTTATAGTTGGTGTCGCCAACCTGCGGTCTACAGAAAGCAAAGGGCGAGCCCTCACCTCCGTGGACATGCGGCGAGTGGTTGGCAGAGCGAGTTTGCAAATCCTTCGCCATTTTTAAGGGGGAGGGTGGGAGAAGGAGCCCTGCGGGACTGCAGAGCCGGGCTGGCCGGGTGGCATGTCGAGAGCTGGAATGATTATATTTTGTAATAGAAAATCGTGAAGAGAAACCCCAGCCTGCTGGCAGAGGATCTGTTGTGCAGAAGCGACTGTCGCACGCTGCTGGGGGATGGATGTCGTGTCTTTTTGTAATAATTTTAAAGACTCCGAGTGACTGAATTGCTGTATGTGTCACTTTTTATTTTTGAAAGAATTAATGTATAAATAGAGTATCTTAAAATATTATGAGGGAAAGATCTATATTTGATATTTTTAGAAGACCTGTAATGAGAGAAGCGAAGGACATTTGAAACCAGTTACAGAAAAGCACTTGCAAACACCCTTGCATCCACACCACCCTCCGAGCCTTGGGCTGCCTTTTCGTTCGCTTCGTGGTGTCACTTAGAAATGAGGGAAACTGAAATTTCAGACCTCTCTATGTTTCTTTCAGCAATTAAACTTCGTGGACTTTTGTCTTGAAAAAAGAAAGGAAACAGTTGATCTTCTTTTTTCCTGATTTCTAGGGCGGGTGCGGTACGGCTCATCTCCCCGGGCTCACAACCCCTCCATCGGCGGCCCTCCGACCCCGCTGGGGACGCACTGGGCACATCACCCGGCTGGTGCTGTTCGGGCAGGGGTGAAGCCTCCAAAGCGTCCCGTGTTCTCTGCTTTAAGGGGTTGGATGAAGAGGGCTGAGAGGTTTGTAGGGATAAAAGCCAGAGTTTCACTGGCAAGTTGCTGGTTCGTGTTCATCCTTGGATTTCATAGTGAATATTGGTACCATTTGTTGATTTTCCTGAAGCAGAGGATTGGGCTGGGTTTAATCCAGCCCCGGCAGTCGCTGCGGTGCTGCCGGCCGGAGCTGGGATCTCGGGGGCTGCTCAGAGCTGGCTCTGGCACCTGCGCTGCTTGGGGCGAGCAGCACGGAAACCCCTTGCCAGGGGTGTAGGAGAGGGACGAGAAGGACTAATGGAAAGGAGAAAAAAAAGGGGCTTAGTATTTCATCTGCCAGCACCATCTGCTTGCGTTCGGGACCGTCCCGTCCTGAGCTGCTCCTCCAACGCGATCCCTGCTGCCTTCGTGGGACGCTGCCGGAGCCGGTGGCTTTCAGCTCAGACGGGGGTTCCCAGCACGGCCTTCTGTCCCAAACGTGACTCTTAGCCTCTGAAGGGAAAGCGTACCATGGATAAATGAGAATTTCAAACACATTAGAAACACCTCAAAAGACATATTTAAGGGATACGGTATTTAGGGATTTCTTTAGTAAGGCTGCACGGGCGCCAGCACAGGCTGCTCTGCGCCAGCAGGTCCTTACCCTGCGAAACTTCTCGGTGCAGCGTCCCCCTTTGGCGCTTCGGATGCTCAAGGTATTCTGAGGCAGGAGTAAATCCCTTTCCCTCGGCACTTTGGAGCTTTTGGGTATACTACCTAGAGAGTAATTGGGAACAAAGTCCCACGCAAACGTATTTACAAGATGTCTTCTGGAGGAAAGGAAAATAAAGCATAAACAGAAGTTATTGCTCTTACAGGAGACCCAGTGGAATATTTTTTTTTAATTAAAACTTTCCAAAAAGAAAAATTTGGCTGAAACGCTTACTAAATGTTCCCTTTTTGGGCCAGCTTTAATACTGGAGTAAACATTGGTTTGTTCCAAGAGAAATTAGAGATAGAAAATATTTTTTTAAACCAGCTTGACATGGCATTTGATGCTTAACATTAAAGTCATCAGCCAAAATGATAAGGAAGCAGGGATAGCTGGCCTGGCCAATAGGTAAAGTCTCTCCTGTGTTCCCTGTCCCATCATTTTAGGCATTAAGCAAGCAAACAAAAAAGACACGGTGCAATAATATCTGTTGAAACAGATATCAAATGAGTCTCGGGGTGCAGTCCCGCCACGTTTCAAGTCGATGGCACAAGTCCCACGGGTTGGCCGTGGCCAGGCCACCGTGCACCAGCCTTGGTGCCTGCGTCCCGGCGGGCACCGGCACGTGGCATTTCTGAGGTCCCCACGGGCCCCTGTTTGAGCTGCTGGCCCTTGTCTCTTCACTGATTTTGTAGGGTTTTGCAGCAGGGAGTGAAGTACCTCGGATGGTTTGGGAGCACCCAGGCTGCTGCCAGCGCTCCTGTCACACCTCCGGGTGCCCTGCTGGGGGCTTGGAGTGGGTTGGGTTGGGTTAGGGTTGGGGTCAGGTTGGGACNTGGATTGCATTGGGGTTGGGTTGGGGTGGGCTGGATTAGGCTGGGGTTGGGTTGGGTTGGGTTGGCTTGGATGATTTTTTCAAGCAGGCTGTTACTCAGCAAGAGCAACAATTTCAGAGTCTGGCCATGAATTTTTCAGATTCCCATCTGGCTCCATAGTCAGACAAAACATCCTCCTGGTGACTGTCTTGTCTTGAGAAGACTTCTGCCGAGTTTGGGGGCCTGAATAGCAGCCCAGACCATTACAGCGTATTACAGCCGTGCTCTGCAGCCGCTCGCAGTGCTCGATCCTTGCTGTAACACGGGGTACGCGGACGCTCTGTCCTCAGCAGCAAACACTTCAAGCTGCAGACGGTTCCTGCCGGTCCCTGCTGTTGCTTAAGGCAGGCTTAGACGGAACGGCCGTCGTACGCTGGGTGGATTAGACGCTGTGAGTGTGTGTCAAACCTGGGGGGCTCCTCTAGGTGCCAGAGGGATCGGACCTTCCCACGTGCGTGTCCTCTGGCTGCGGATGTACACACATGGGTGCGTACGCAGCGGTGTGTCCGTCTGCACTGGGACACGGCGAGACAAACACCCCCATTCACTTCGGGGAGCGGGCTGCTCTCTGACCCTGACACAGGAGTTCCGTTCTACTGATTTCAGGCTCTGTTGCCACTTCATTTTGTGAACTGCAGCTGAAGCACTGGAATTTTCCCTCGAAGAAGGATATTGCTTATTTTAGTTGCAGTCCTGCTGACAGCTTAAAGGAGGGCGGCAGTGAGGGATGGGAGGAGGACGCTCATTAGAGCCTCTCGGCGCTGTCACATCTGGGTCCCGCAGTAGCCCGCTGATGCCTCTGTTTACATACTGAAGAGGAGTTACTCTGATTTATCTGAGAGATTTCACAGCACAAACCCAAAGAGCTTCAAGTAATATTTGTTTAAGTCCCCGGGGTGCCCCTAAAAGCCTTTTCCCCATTTCTGACCACAGTCTGCCCCGAGGAGCGCCGGGGCTGCAGGCGCTGCTCAGGGCAGCTGCATCCCCCTCATCCCGTCCTTTCAGGTGGCTTTTCAGGAGGATTTCGTTTGGCGCTGGGGCTCTCCGCCGCCGGCCTGCACCCTCTCGGGGCAGGACCGGGGGGAGCGGGGAGCCCCTCAGGAGCTGCTGTGTGGGTAAGGGTGGGATGCGGTCAGCGGGCTCCTCGCAGCCAGCCGAAACGTTGCCCTGCTCCCTTGGCACCTGTGGCCGTCCTGGCGTGGGGCGCGGGGGAGCCGCAGCCAGCGGAGCCCCTAACCCAAGGCACAAGGGTCAGGAAATCAAAAGAGCGAAACGCAAGTCCATGGGAGGGTAAGGCCTCGTGGAAAGGGGGTTTTCATGGAGTCAGTGCTTCTTCCAGCGTCTGCTTTACGGAGGTTTTGATGCCCAAAGGCAGGACCTCACTCTTTGTGACGCTCTTTAAGCAGGAGATGATGGCCACCATACAAAAGTTGAAAAATCGGTATCATCCTTTGCCATGGGAAAATGAAAAAGCTCTTCTGCTTCTCCCCATGTCCACAGAGATCTCTGCCCCGCGCTCTCTAGCGATATTTGTCTTTGCAAGCTGTGTTTGCTGAAAGGGGACCCTCCACCCCAAACCCCAGCGGGGCTCCCGGGCTCATCCAGGCTCGTGCGAGACCCAGCAGAGCACCCGCCGCTCCCCCGCACCACAGAACGGCAGGCTTTGAGCTGGCGGGCTTCGAAAAGCCGTCTAACGTACAGCTGCTGCTTCGTGAGAAGGAGAGAGGAATGAGAAAAAACACACCACCCCAAAACCTGATTTTTCTTGCCCCAGAGCACTCTTGGAAAGGCTCTTTCTCCGCAGTTTTGCAGTGGCGCATCTTTCCGATAGCGACGTCATTTATATTCTTTTCAGCCTTCAAGTGCATAGCCCTGAAAAGATGAGAAACCCCCAGCAGTTCCTCAGCACCCAGGGAACCCTTTTCCCCCCGTCAGGCTCAGGACTGTCCCTCTGTCACCCGGCAGAGCGGTCCCAGCCCCGCGCCCGCCCGCCCCAGCCCTTGGGGAAAGCAGACCCCACTCCTTGCTCCTTATCGGAGTGCTTGCTGTGATTTCCAGAAACGATTGAAATAGCACAAAACTCGTGATTCCGGTGCTCTCTGGAGCAGCGCACAGTCAATCACAGCGGGCCTGGAATAGCACTTGGTAATAAAATACAGAGCCCAGAAATACCCTCCCGGCAGGGCCGCCTGCGAGCGGCTGCGCACGCCGTGCGGCTGTGCGCGCAGGACACGGGAACAGGGACCGCGAGAAAAGCAAACCTGTGTTTCTACTCAAAAAAGGAAACTTCATTTCCCTGGAAGCAGGCGCAAGGCTTGGTTACACATAAGCTTTTTCCACTGGCCGGGAAGGCATTGGCTCAGCACTTCTGAGGCCGTTTCACAAGCCCCCGCTGGGCACGAGCAGGGCCCCGTCCGTCCCGCCGCCAGCCCGCAGCCGCGCCGGGACCCCTGTCCCCTTAGCAGGGCACCCGCACCCGGCGGCTGCGGGAGGCATCTGCCCCACGGGACCCGGGACATGAGCCTCTTTAGGTTTTTTTTCCCCTTTTTTTTCATCTTTTTTTTTCTAGCAGCGTTTCAGCATTGTAGCTTGCTTTGGAGACGGTGATGGAGGCGTGAGCAGGGAAAGCGATGCCAGCGTGGAAAAAAAAAAAGAAATAATAAAGGGCATGCTCAGGCTGCAATCCGTGTCAGTGGGTCAGAGAGGGCTGCTCCGACCGGGGATTAAAAGGGAGCAGAGGCAGGGACGGGGAAGGCGCTCCCTCGCCCTGGGCGCCCGCGGCAGCGAGGGGCTGGGCACGTCGTCCCCGCGGAGCTGGGGGCAGCTGCGCCGGCTGCAGCGGAGGCACGAGCGTCCCGCAGCATCCCTCTGGGAAGGCTTCTGTCTTTCATTGTAATAGCTGTTCATATTTAATGGCCGAATGAGCCCAGCATCTAATGTCACCTCTCTCGGGCTGCAGAGCGCGCTCTAAAAGAAGCACCGGGGTATTTTTTTACGCTGCGGCAGTGACAACCCATGGACCCGCTTGGCAAAGCACCAGCCTGGCCCCGTGTCCCGCTGCACCGGGACGGGCTGCAGGGCTGCGGTGGGCGCTCGGCCCCGCCATCCCCAGCCAGCTCCCGCCCACGGCAGCGCTCCGGCCGACTCCGCATCCCTGCTGGGCGCTGGGGCCAGGCGGGAGGGGAGCGGGGCGATTTCCCCCCCGGCGTCGGGGGGACCTGGTGGTGCCCGAGCGGGAGCCGGCCGGGCCATTCCGGGTGGGTGGCAGCACTTGGCAGGGGCACTGGCTTGTGGCTGCGCCCTCCCTCTGCTCAGCTTAGCAGCTTAGCGCTGCTGGGACGCTGCTCGCTTGCTTTTCTCCTAAAGAAATCCCATCTCCCCCGGTTTTTTAAATCCCATAAACACACACAAGACTTCCAGTGGGCGCTGGTGGCTGTGCCCGAGAGGGAGCAACACGTCCTTCCCCACCCAGCCCGCCGGGAGCCGGAGGCAGCGAGGGCTCGGCACCACAGCAGGGACCTCGCGGCTGGGCAGGGTGTAACCAGGCGGTTGGGACAGACCAAAACACGCATGCTGTTGCTTAAGGAGTGAGGAACTGCACGTGCTGTTGCTGCGTCCGTCCCCGCCATGGTGGCACACGGGGACGGACGGCGGGCGCGGACCGCGCGCGCATCCGATCCCTCGTTGCTGGTCATTCCCGCGAGCCCCCGCAGCCATCCCGCAAGGGCAGGGCCCGGCGCGCCCCGGGGCTGCTCTCCCCGCCGGCCGCCTGCTGCCGCGGCCCCACCGGAGGCTTGGACGCACGGGGACGGACGGCGGGGTTGGTCTGAGGCTGGGGAAAGTCACCTGCGCAGGAAAAGAAAGCCCGGTGCTGAGGGGACATATTCCGCTCAGCAAGTGCACGGTGTTTTAATTATTCTAACAAACCAGAAACCTCAGAGCAATTATAGTTTGTACATTTGGGCTAATTTCAGTTTTGAAGCTTTTGGGAAATAAAGATTAAAAGCAAGGTTTTTTTTAAGAAATAGCCGCTTAAGGTTCTATTCCCTGGGTGAGGAGCTGATTATTTGAAGGCAAGCACGGCAAAGCAGCTTGTAATTTAGCACAACTGTTTGACGGCTCACGAGGTAGCACCTAGCTATTACTTATTATAAATCCCCCCTTCTGTTCATGAAGCTTATTCTTGCTTCCAAACCCCAGACAAAGGGGTCTAGAAAATCACACCTGTGCTCTAAAACTCACTGACGCACTCAGGAAGGGGAAAAAAAGCCCGGAGCAGCCGGGCACCCTGGAAATCTGCTGCCGGGCTCAAATTATATGGGGAAGGCAGGGAAGATGGCATGGGCGTGGGAGCGCTGGCGGAGCTTAAATAAACCCGTTTCCATCTCGAGATTTCTGTGTCCCTGCCAACGCGTGGCCCGGCTCCCAGGGAGCCCCCCACGGCTCCCCGGCTCCGCGAGAGCATCGCGGCCCGCTGCTGCTCCCCTTCCCTGCTCTACAGCAAGGTCTAGCTGGTTACCCTAGACAATTAGATAATTAAATATCTGCAAATTGATCAGAGCTTTCATTAACAACCACCTGTGAGTTAAGAATAGAGGAGAAGTAATGGGCAGTGAAAAAGGCACCGCAAATGAGCCCCAGAATGGCTGAAATGCGACCGAGCGCGAAGGCAGACCCCCCC
>VZTV01095543.1:0-10145 GCA_013400875.1 Anhinga rufa | reverse complement strand
CGCCCCCCCCCCCCCCCCGTCGTGGGCATCTCTGCGGCACGGGGGTTCGGTGCCCTCTTTGCTCTGCTCGGTTTTAACCCCAGCTTTCCTTTCTGCCGACGTCCCGCTCAGGGGTGCGGGCAGGCTCTGCCCGGCGGGGAGAGGCGCACGGCCGCCCCGGTGCTGGCGTGGCCGGCTGCGGCGGGCGGCACGGCCACCCCGGCGAAAGCCTTCAGACTCCAACAGGGCTTCACATCGTGCCCGTTCGCATCCACCATCCCGGTGCCCTCCCGACACGCTGGGGTGCCTTGCTACGGCTGCAGCAGGCTCAGAGAGTATTCGGATTAGAAGCAAGGGCTCCTGTTAAGCAAAGCAAAAAATTAGCTTCATGCAAAGCTGGTTGGGAGAAGTGGGATTTGAAAGGAAAACTGCTGGAGCCTTCCGTAAGTGCAAGTTCTTGTTTGAGGTCGATGGGACAGTACCGTCAGCCTCCCCGGCGGGTTCTCGCTACGGAGGCAGCCAGCAGAGAGGTTTTCTCAAGCGCGCATTGAGCAACGCCGCGGCCGTGGCTCGCTGTGCCGCAGCGGGAGGTGCCCGGGGCCAGCCCGGAGGCCGGTGGGGCCAGTGGGGCCGGTGACCTCCTGTGGCCCCGCAGCCCGGCCGGCCGGGACCTGCCGCTGCTCCTGCAGCAAGTGGTTGTGGGTTTGGGTTTTAACTCGTATTTCCAGCCACTGTTAGAGCAGCTCTTGTGCAAACAAGCTTATTCTAATGTTGTTTACCTATAACTTACACCGGAGGGAGAACTACCGTCCTGTCCGGCAGCCAGGGCTGGGCTGTTGCAGCAGAGAGTGCCACGTCCTCGCCGCGCCAGGGCCCGGGGTGGTGGCACCTCTGCCCGGGCCCGGCTGACGGCGAGGGGCCGGGGAGGCGGCGGGAGCGGGAGCGGGGCTCTGCTGCCTCTTCCCGCGGCCGTGCCTGCCAGGGCTGCCTTCGTGGAGCTGCCGGCATCGGGGAGGGATGGGAGAAAGCCCTGCCTGCTTGATGTACGGTGGCTTTTTACTTGCCGGTCTGCTAGATTTTGTAGATATTTTGCATGTGCCTTTTTAGAGCTTATTAATTTTGCTGCAGTCATAATCTATAATAAATATTTCTGGGACTGGGAAATGCACGTGCTTTTTCTGGCCCGCGCCTGCCTTTATTTTATTTGGGTTTTTTTCTTAAATTTGGTTTTGGTTGGGATTTTTGTTAAATAAATGTTGCTCTGTGTTGGCCTGGTACCTGAAATGCCTGTTCCTCTGAAACACCCGGGGACGGCCCTCCAGCCACAATACGGAGAACCAATTAAGCCACAAGATCATAATCGCTCCTCTGTTTATTATTTATTTCCCCAGCAACAATGATATATTTAGACCAACAGCTTTGAGCTTTTTCAGACCCATTATGCTCAGCAAGTCCAGCAGCCGCGGGCGCTGGCCCCGCGCTCTGAAATCGCACGGGAGCGAGCGCTGGCCGCGGAGGTGGGGACCGGGGGGCACCATGGGGCGCCGCGAGCCCCCCGGCCCCCGAGGGGAGATTCCGGGGGAGCCTGCAGCGCCGGCAGCCCCTCGCCCCAGCGCGGGGCAGGGTTTGGCCCCGGGGCAGGGGGATGCGGGCGGGCGAGGGGCCTGGGACGAAGCATCTCCACAAAAGGGGGAGGGTGAGAAAGCAACGTCCATCAGGTTTCTTCTGGTTTGCCAAGTGTTGGGTTGAATCACAGAATCACAGGATCGTTAGGGTTGGAAAAGACCTCTGGGATCATCGAGTCCAACCGCCAACCCAGCACCCCCGGGCTCCTGAACCACGTCCCCAGGGGCCGCGGCTGCACGGTGTGTGAGCACCCCCGGGACGGTGACTCCCCCACCGCTCTGGGCAGCCTGTGCCAGGGCCTGACCGCTCTGGCAGGGAAGAAATTCTTCCTAATACCCAACCCAAACCTCCCCTGGCGCAGCTCGAGGCCGTTTCCTCTCGTCCTGTCACTTGTTACTGGGAGAAGAGACCAACCCCCCTCACCACAGCCTCCTCTCGGGGAGCTGTAGCGAGCGATGAGGGCTCCCCTTGGGTTGGTTGGATTATTATTTTATTTTTTTTTTGGTAATTGCTCTGGTTTGAGCCTGTTGAAAGGTTTCAACAAACTTTTTTTGTTTGCAGTGGGAACGCGGGCAGTTCTTCTGCAGCTCGGCGACAGAAGTACCTCCTGCCCGGCAAAAAGGAAAAAAAGAGAAAAAAAGCAAAGAGGATTAAAGAAATGAGGAATCTGAAAATGCTGGGGTTTAATTTAGGGCTGCTTCTCGCAGGAGCATAACTGCGGGTGCGGTGGGGCCGGTGGCCGAGGCGGGTGCCGGCGAGACGGGGACAGCGGGCTCAGCCCTCCGCGATCTGGTGGTGGAGAGGCGCCCTGCTGCTCGGCGGTGGGTGGCAGCGGCTCGGACACGGCTGCGATTGCAGAGCGACCGACGGTTCGGTCATTTGAAAAACGTGAGTCGACCATTTGCAGAGCGGCGGCATTAAAAAGGCCGTCTGTAAGGAGAAATGGCGAAAGCACTGTGCTTCTGGCAAGGGAAGAATATTTGTCAAACTATTTGTGAGTGGTTTTTAGGCAGATGATATTTCTTAATGGCTTATTGGACAAATATTATGGTTTCAGAGCTCCTGATACCCTTGACAGCCTCTTTTTTTTCCCAAGTTCCTTACTGCATCAGTGGCTTCACCCCGGTCCATCCCGCCGGGACGGTCCGTGTCCCCAGCTCCGTGCGGCCGGGGCGATCGCGGCTGCGCAGCTCTGTTGCTCCTGGGGGAGAGGGGAGCCCTTCCACGCCGACGGCCTCCCCGCGCCGGCCACCGCCAGTCCTGCGGGTAAAGCACTTGCCCCGTGTTTGCTCCGTGCTGCTGGTGCCTCCCTGGGGACGCCCGTGGCTTCCCGCACATCGGCACCGCGGCGCAGGGGTGGAGGCAGGATGGGCCCTGTCCTCCCTCGGTGGGTGCCACCGGCCAGGGCGTCCCTCGCAGCTCCCCCGGCGCCCAGCCGGAGCCGGGGTGCCCGTGCCCGGCCGGGAGGGAGCCGGCAGCTCCCCGCAGCAGCAGCCGGGCGCGGGGGTTTGGAGGACCCGGTGGTGCCTCGTGCACGGTCTCATTAGCTGCGAGGCCGATTAACACCCGCTCCCATGGGATGTCTCTGACAGCAGGAGAGCCTGGCGAGACCCGAGCCTGTTGGGTGGCATCTCCCCGGGGCAGCCCGTCGGTGGGTGGCTCCGCCGGGCTGTCGTGTGACAGCAAAGCTGCTGGAAAGTTAGACTTCTCTTTGGGCTGGCTTTCCCCTTCTTTTTACTACTCCCTTGAAGTGAAGCTCTTCTGGAGGTGTTTAATCCCCCATCCATGAGTGACCATGGGGCTCTTCGGTTGTGCTGCACGAAGCCGGCCGTTACTTCCCCTCCCGGGGGCACTCGCTCGCCGCCGCATGCTGCACCCCCTGCTTCGAGCCGCTTTAGTGCCAGCGCTTGTGCCTCAGCTGGGCTGCGTTGCTCTTAGTGCCTGGTCGCGGTAATCTTCAAATTAACGTGCCACGTTTCTATTAAGGTAATTAATTAGCAAGGCACGCGCAGCAAACTGCCTACGGCATCCGCCCGGGGCTCACCGTGGGGGGGTCACAGCCAGGCGGTGGCTGGAAAGGCAAGTGCAGGTGCGGGGCTGCAGCAGGGCAGGAGCGGAGCGGGGACGTGCACGGACCAGCTACCAAACCCTGAACGCCTACCGAGCGTTCTGAGGGGACGCACGCGACACAACCTGTATGTATGCCGCGTAAAAGCTATTAATATTATTCTTTAGCAATAAAGATTTGAGACACACGCACGCTGAGCAAGCAGGAGCGTGCGCTGCGCGGTGCGACCAGCAAGAGGATGGAGCGCAACCACAGCGCAGGAGCCGTCGCCGGTACCTGACGTCCCCGCGCCTGTCCTCCATCCGGACCCAGGCACTGACCAGGGACGCTTTCCTGCGGCAGGAGCGGCGCGACGCCTCCCTTAAAACCCCCCCTCTGCAGAGAGCAGAGGGGCTCCTCGCCACCGTTCAGCGTAGTTAATGCTCTGCTGGATTTATACTGCGTTATTCATAACTGCGTCGATTCAATGCACGGTGCCTCGGGCCAGCGTTTGTTTTTCCATTCCCCCCCGTCCCTTGCAAACACCGTCAGCGCTGCAGCCGGGGCACACGTGTGCGCAGCCGGGGCTCCGGCGCCGCTCGCTGCTGCGGGGCGATGTACGGCGCCAGGGCACGGCGCGGCGGGTGTGCGCGGCCCCGCAGCGCCCGGGACGCGGAGCAGCCGCGGGACGGTCACGGCGTGAATGCACGTACGGCTGCGGCGAGAGAGCTATACATATAATATATGTATGCACAGACACGTGTTTGTGTGCGACGGCCTTGTGACCGCACAGCACTCAAGCCTGACGCTGCCCTTGCCCTCTCCCAGACGCCACCTGTGAGCCCACTTGGGCTTGTCACCATCGTTGGTACGTTGTCCCGAGGAAAGGAAAGGGCAACGGGGAGCCGCGCGCGCGCGGGAGGGCTGGGGAGCGCCGTGCCCTGGGTGCAGCTTGGCCTGCTTCATTCAAATGAAGAGGAAAAGAAGAAGATGGGGGGAAGAAGGGAGGAAAAAGAAAGGAAGGAGGAAGAAAGAAAAGAAAGGAGAAGAAAAGAAGTCTTGAAAAGCGTTCAGAAATGGTGCGTTGGCCTTGCAGGGGGCACTGGGTGGCTGAGCTGGCTGGGCTCCCTGGCGTCCCAAGCTCTGCGTGGCTTTCACGGGGGATGCTACCAAGCGGGAGTTTGCCACCTTCGCGAGCACGAACCCTTCCCACCGTGGCCCGTCGGACCCAAACGCCTCTCCCAGGGCAGGGCAGAGCCTCCCGGCCGGGGAGGAGAAGGGCTGCTGCGACGGCGCGGGACGAGCAGTCCCACAGCAGCCCGATGCCGAGCCCGCTCGCGCTCATTCTTCTTAAAACAAAGAAACATCCTGCTCAAGCCAAAACCAGAAACCTCCCAGCAAGTGTTAGGAAAGGAAAAAAAAAAATAAAAGCAAGCCTGGATTTTCTGAGCTGCCGGAGGGAGCAGAAGCTGCGTTTGGCAGCAGGCTGGGAGGGGATCCAAGTCCTGCTTGCCTCGCTCCGCCTGCAGTTGCGGCTCCGTCCGCCGAAGGCCGGCTCCCGGCCATGCCCACTTCACTTAATTGGGCACAATGGGTCACTTTTTCAGCACGTATCACATCAAGCAGAAAGTGTAACCCCTGTCCCGTCGCATTAGCAATGCAATTACTGGCCGTATTAGATGCTGCATCAGCACTTTCCCCCTCAATCTTTTCATGTGGTTTGATCTTGAATCAACAGAGCTTATGATTAGAAGGATTCCACTTTCTTGTTATTTTTCAAACTTTAAGTTCCCCGTTGTGACCTTGGAGAATATCCTTAATTATGCTTTGGGGCTCTGCCAGGCCTATGATGTATCGACTATTTACCACCGTCGCCACTCTTCCCGTTTTGCTTCAGAGCAAGTTTTCATCAGCTATTCCATGGGCTTGGGCGTTTGAGATCCACGTGCTTTTATTTAATCCCCGTTAGAGGTTCCTCTAGTTACCGCTCCTCCGGTCACACTTTGACAAGTTGAATATTTAGACTTTTTTATTTTAAAATGTACGTGCACTATATATAATATTTTAAGGTTCACCAATAAATGAAATTATCGATGATCGTGATAAGGAAACGAGCCGAACCTGTTGACGCGTGGCCCTGAGGAAGCGAAGCCGGCCGGTGCCCTCGCGGGCGCGGGGTCCAACGCCAGCACCCGGTGGGTTACGACCGATGGGCGCCCGCGCGGGGCACGGCCCGGGGGGAGAGCACCTGACTGGGTCTGCTGCGGCTTCGCCCGGCACCGGCCCCGGCAGAGGCCCGCTGAGGCGCGTGTGAGCGCTTTCCCGTGGCGCCTGGACGGGGCCACCTTCTCCTGGGGCTCACGGCCATGGGCAGGAGCCGGGCAGGGGCCGAGCAGGCGGGGAGGCCGGTCCCCGGGGGCTCAGCCCCGCAGCCTCTCTGCCCGGGGAGTGCTGAGGGGCGTCGGGAGAGACCCCCCAAACACGGTCGGACACAGCAAGCCAATTCTCCCGGTAAGGAGCCACCGTCCTGTGGCAAGTCAGCCAAGCTCCAGTTACGTCCCGCGGCTGGAGGAGATACAGGGAGGAGCTGGGCTCAGGGCAGCGGGCAGATGGCGCCAGCCTGGGCTCTGGGGAGCACCCACCTGCCCTGCAGCATGGGAGATGGTCCGGTGGGCCCGCGCATCGCTGCCGGTGGGATCGGCAGGTTCAGAGGCGCCAGGGAGCCCCGGGGGCCTCATCCTGGGCTGGTCTTAGCGTGCGGCTCCCTTGGGGCTGGGTCTAAGGGGAGGACAGGGCGAGCGGTGGGAGCCCGAGGACCGGCATCGAGCTGCTCCCTGGTTGCAGGGGATGGGGCACAGGTGCCGGCAGAAACAGGCACCTCCGGAGCGAGAGGCAGACGGATCTGAAGGAGCCAGCAGTGACTAGATCTTGGATTCGTGGACTTGAAAGAGTTGGGATGCCTACGGCAGCACTGCAGAGCCCGAGCCTGCGGCGTCCTGGGTACCCTCCAAGGCCAGCCCCCCAACGGGAGCTTGGCAAAGCACCAGCGCCAGGAAGGTCTCGGAGCCCGCTACGGGCTAACTCGCAACTGTGCAGCCAGGGAGAGTCCTCTTTGCTGCAAAATCCCCGTACTTGGGCCTTACGTGGCAGAGCTGCCCGCGCGCCCGGAGCGCGGCGCCAGCTCACACTCGAGCGGGGGGACGGCTGAGGGCAAACCAGCACGTTGTGGGCTCTCCCAGAGGCAAACACGAAGTCAAGAGTGCTCGAGCTGGGAAACCTTAAATGACAAACCTGTAAAAATGGCATTTAATGGCATCTCTTCCAAGCCAGTCTGAAATGCCATCATTGTATGGGGATAATGCGAACAAACCAAAAATCGCACATTTCAATCTCATGCTGGCTTTCATCCTGGAGGATGAGGACGGAGCCCAGGGCAGCTCTGCAAAACGCCGTGGCACACGAGAGGGGGGCTGCAGCTCAGCACCCCCGCACCGATCCCACCCTCCGGGGCAGCGGGGTGCCGGGGCCCCTTCGGGCACCCTCCGAGCATCGTGGGGAGGGGGCGCGGGATGGGCGCAGAAACCCTGCAGCGAAACGGGCTCCGGTTCCGTCCCACTTGTTTCACAGATGCTTTTGGCATCGGCTTTGTAAATGCAGTAGGCGAACCCGGGATTTTGGGCGGAACGGGAACGGGAGGACGTCTAGTTACGGTGAACTCTGCCTCGAAGCACGCTGGAGACCGTGAGCTGGTGCCGCAGCCGCAAAGCAGCTACTTCATCCTAACACCTGATGTGTCTCCTTAAAGCATCTTTTCACAAATTAATGCAGTTATCATAAATCCGGTTCTTGTGTTGCCTGGCTCCAACCTACAGCCACCTAGCTTGGAAAGCACCACAGTGAAATTTATGTAAGCCTTGCTTTTAATTGCAAACAATTCAAAGAAATCGTTCCCTGCTGGGAAATTGGCATTTTATGTTGCTGTTAGATGAGATTTTATTATAGCATGGATCTCACACCGCTGTTCAACGGGGGTACAGGTGTGAGCTATGCTCAGGAAAAAAATTCAGCAGTTTTATTCACTGATGGTTTGAAGATGCGTTGCTTCTTAAAAATTCAACTGGTCACACGGCAGGAAAGGCGTTTTATGGCAGCGTTTTCTGTCCCAGGGCTGCGAGCCTCTCCGAACACCAAGCGCCGCGTCTTCACCACCCGTCCACAGCCCAGCTGAGGTGCTTATCAGCGTTGCTCATTTAGGAGAGACTTCTCCACAAAGTCTGGTTAAATTCTGCTTTGGGGACGGTACGACCTCGTTCCGCAGGATCCCGTCCCGCTGCCCAAGGGCGGTTTAACCCCTCGGGCTGGATTCCCACGGCCCGGCACCCCTTCCCGGGACGGGCGCCCCAGCCCTGCCCGCCGAGCCCCGCTCTCTGCCCCTCGCCGGGGGCTCTGCCCGCCCCGCGCAGACGCCTCCGCATCGCGCACCCCCAGACCCAACAAGCCGCCTGGCGCCCCATCTCCGAAGGGAGGGTCCGAAGGTGACCAAGGGGCAGCCCAGCCCCGAGGCCACCCGAGCCCCTCGGGAGGGGTGGAAAACCGCGCTCTGAGCCCCGCTGGAGGGGCGCCCGGCCGCTCCGCGAGCCGAGATCCTGCCCCAGCGGCTACGAAGGCAGGCACGGGCGGCAAACGGGAAGCCTTTGTGTTGCGCCTTCCTTCTACCACGAGGTTTCCGGCAGCCGGTACCTGCCCCGGTAAGGAGCTTTTACCGACATTCCGCCAAGCGTCAGATGGTTAAGAAACATTGCAATAAGAAAGTAAATTTTAAATGAATTCTAATTTTCCTTTCTAAACACGCTTGGTGCTGGTTTTCTTAGCTTTAATTGTCCCGAGAGCTTTACGCCCATCTATTTGGCGCATGCACGAGCCAATTTGCTCAGATGCACAGACCTGCTTTTGACTTGATTAGAAAACCGCGGTACAGATTGCCCTCCGGAACACGGACCTTATGAACGCAACGGCAAGTCCGGCAAGGTTTGGGAAATGCAAGTAATGATTTTGAATTAAATTGTTCATCTGAACTTAATTATCAGAAATCCTCCCACTCCAGAACTTGACTACAGCGGCAATTAGCTTTAGGAGAGATAATTTTTGCCTACGAGGTGAGTAATGAAAACAACGCCGATGAACTGACTCGGTTGTCAGAACCGGTCCTTTCCAGGCACGCAGCGACAACTCCACAAAAGCATTCTGGAGCCATTTAATGAAAAAAGCAGAATTTTATTATATGGTTTCTGTCCATTATTCGGCATTGCTGTAAATGGCTCACATTTACCGCAACTTCTGTACAGATGTGTGGCTTTGTATTACCCGAACAGCAAATTTAAATGAAAAAATAAATGTTCAACAACTCCACACAAGCTTTTACAGTCCAACATTTCACTGAGTAGGTGAAAACTACAGACTTGTTACTACAGAATTATTCAGCATGAATAAAAAACTACAACTTTTATTTTTAAACAGGAGTCACTGGTTTAATTTTTTTATGCTGTTTAAAATTACTGTGATAAAAATAATGATTTTTTTTTTTTAATAATGCCATACACCGGTATGATATAGGATTTGTCCCCAGTATATATCTTTCGTTTAATATACAAAATAGAATAATGACGCATTACTGACTCTATGCTGTTACGCGAGTTAGTTGGAGGTGGGGGATATTTTCATACACACAGCCTTTCATCAGAAAACGAGCGCCTCTTGCTCTTTCAGAGGCCCCAATCCTTTCCTGAAAATTTGGTTCCTATGTAACATCGATGGCTCAGCAACACCCGGCTGCAGAGTGGACTAAGGATAGAGCTTAACGCGTATATAATACATAGAGTCTTTTAAAAATCTCACTCTAAGGTGTGACCCTGAAGTCCTCACTCGCTGAAGTTCGACTACGGGCAACAGGATTCAGCCGACGTCCGTCCGGGCGCTTCCTCCTGTTTTCTACCTTTTTTCTGTGAAAAGGGCACGGTCATTTTCCGGCTTCGGTTGGCACCTGCTCCCAGCCCCCTCCCTCCCTTCCAGTTGCAAAGCTCCCAAGGACGCCTCCGTCCCCGCCGCCGCCGCGCGGGGCGAGCCCCCGGCTGTGCGAGACCGACAGCAGCTCCCTCTCCGTCCCCGCTCCCCGGCTTCTCCGAGGTAAGGCCGTTCCTCGTCGCGTGCAAGTCCCACCGCGCAGCGCGCGCGTCCTGAGCTGCCGGCGGCGGCCGTCCCTCGGTCGGATGCATGCACTTTGTGATAAGGCACTGAAGAGACGAAGTCAGAATTCTCCCTGCTTTATCCAGAGTGCAGATACTACCCACTGCTACAAGGACTACGGATACACAGAACATGGACTTCTCACGGCTTACTAAAGCACTACAGATTTTTAATTGTGAAGTTTAAAACTCAACAGCACGTACAGGACGATTGCTTTCTTCTAACATCACAGTTTCCTTTTTTTTTTTTT
>VZTV01095542.1:3161-17131 GCA_013400875.1 Anhinga rufa | reverse complement strand
ATAATATAATAAAATAAAATATAATAGTTTTTATCTAGTATATACTGTAACTATAACTACTGTAGCTATTTATTTGATAACCTTTGCTTTGGCGTTCCTCAAAAACCTGTTTCAAGTGGATAATTAAATGTTTCCTGCTTCTAACATTAACTTTATCCATGCAACTGAGCAGGTGAACAGAGAGGTATGATTTATATGGACAGGGCATATTAAAAAAGGCATCAAATTCTTCTGTTAGTATCAAGAAGCACCAAAAAGAATAAGACTGAAAATCAAATAGATGAAACCTTTAAAAAAAGAGAGAGAGAGAGAAAGGAAAAGAAAAGATAGAGAAAAGAAGAGAAATAATGTTTAGTCATAGATGGGACAAGCTAGAGATAGAAAAATTGAGAAGAGGTGGAAAATAAACACTGATCATGAGGCAAGGAAAGGGATCAGGGTCTTCAGTGGTGGAGAATACAGTCCTCTGCACCATGCCCTTGTCACCCAAACACAACTCTCCTAAAATCTAAGGAGGCAGGAAAAATACCACTGTTTTGTATCACCAGAAGTACAGCTGGAAACCTATGGTGAATCATTGAACGGTTGAAGGCTTGTAAGTCTCAGAACACAGTGTGCTCATTGTCTTTCTTTCTTCCACTGTGAGGCTCTGCAAAGAGTTTGGTTGCTCTCCTTTTTGTTCTCTGGTCAGGTAGTTGCAGGCAGCAGTAAGGTCTCCCCTGAGTCTTCTTGTCTCTAGGCAGGACAGACCCACCTCTCTGGACCTCTTTCCATACACAATGTCCACCCGCCCTCTGACCAGCTTGGTGACCCTTCTCTGGACTTGCTCCAGTCTGTCAACCCACCAGGTTCCCCAGCTCCTTCTTCTGAGAAGCTGCCTCCTGGCCAGTCACCCTAAGCCTGTGCTGCTGCGTGGGGTTATCCCACCTGGTGCAGGGGTTTGCAGCCAAGGCTGCTCCTGGATCATTTCTCCAGCCTGTCCAGGTCCCTCTGAATGGTAACTTTGCTCTCCAGTATATTAACCACTTTTCCCCACTTTCATGTAATCTGAAAACCTCTGTATGTGCAAAGTTTACCTATAAAAAATGGGAATGATTTTACTCAAATGTATTAATGGGGCTGTTATAGCTCTGAGTTTAATTTGTTAGGCAAAATTCATGGACGCGTTCAGAGCAAAGGCAAAAAAAACCCACAAACTTAATATGCCATTCATGTTCATCAGTAGAATGAAGGACAAACTTGTTTTTTGTGGGATTGAATGTGATTAAAATTAAGATTTAGCAACTTGCCAAGAAATTTATGACTGCAGTTTAAAATCAGTGGTAACCCGTGGGTTAACTGCATGCTTATGAAAGGTGGCTTGAACAAGCACACAGCAATTTATTTCAGAATGTGAAATATGTAAGAGCTAAATAAAATTTGTAATTTAACACTTGTATGTTGTCTCTTACCCAGACTATTGATCCATTTTATAATTATTAAACTGAACTGCAGGCTGTGCCCAGAGCATAACTTCATTTAGCACCAAGATGAAACATGGTTTCTATTAGCAGCACACAGCAATTCTGCACACCAGTGCTAGGACACGGGGGAGGAAGAAATAAGCAGATACTGATGAGGAGGTTCATTGGATGAAACGGAACAGCCTGAGCTGAAATGTAATCACAGCAATTGAAAAATAGCTCCTTTCACAAATACCCAGCTTCAGCTGCACAACTCAACCAGGAATAGTCACGACCAAGCTCTTAATGCAATTTTCCTGGCTATTGGAATTTCATGTAAGATTTACCCAGTTTTGTAAAATTCATCATGTTGCAAAATGAACCATTTAGAGCAGAGGGCATGAAAGCCCGTTTTAATAGCAGGAAAGCAAGGGTACAAACCTTGAACTTCCTCTGCGCCCACTAGGTGCTCTCCCAGTTTTTTATAAAAACCCTGTGAAACCACTATCACACATGGCAAAGGCAATCATCAAGCTGTTCGTGGAGAGAGTAGAAGAAACACTTGGAGATAAACTATATCATACTTTATTTATTAAATTTGAACGTATGCTTTTAGATAGAAAAGGAGGTGTTGCTGATGATGTTGAAATATTTGCAACAGGTAACTCTCCACCTCTCCCATGAAAAACTGAAATACATTAACTTCATCACAGCAGACAAATTTTTTGAAAATAAATGTGAAAGCTGATAAAATAAAGCTGCAGTAAATGATAATGGAGTTCTCCTACTGAACCAGCTTCCATTATTTTGATAATATCTGTTACTTTTAATTTTCTGAGCAAAATAAACATTGTTAGGCTCCCCTTCCTCCCCCAGCTTTGCCCTTTCCTTCTGGCTGAAGTAGCCGGTAGACATTAAAGACCAACCACATAGTTGAACCTCCTTTCAACTTCTGTTAACAGGGGTATTAAAAAGACATTCCTAAGTATCAGCTGAAAACCACTAGGTAATAAACTCCCTACTTAAAAGGTGGGTAGGTGTAAATTCCACACGTAGGCCTTTTCATCTGGGAAGCCAGTTGCTTGGAGATCAGATGTTTTAAATGAATTGCGGAGCTGATGTCACTCGTCAGTCGATGGAGACTGCCACTATTTGGAGGATCAAATACGTACGTTTGAGGATGTAAAGCAAATAGATAGGTCTTGATGCTGCCAGGGCAATGCCAGAGATATGCTTGTCACTATGCAAAGCTCTGGTGAAATCAGTGGTACTTGACTGTTTCTCCTCCATGAGCAAGCTCTTAGTTTGGCATTTTGGAGTTGAGCCCTTGAGAAAATTAAAAGGTTTAAATGCTTAAGGCAGGATTTTTTTTAACAGGACTAGAACTGGCCTATTTCTGGTCTTACTACAAATGAATAAAAACGTTTTCTCATGCCAGTCACAGGGTTTGTTTGGCCAAAGGTGGTAATAACAATTAGAAATCCAATTTACACATGGTTTTTGTTGGTTGTAGTAAGGGTTGTGGGCTCCCTTTCATAGGGCTGGACTCACAGTCAGGCCTGGTTCTCTTACTGCCTTCTTTCCCTCTGGGAATTGTAGCTGGCTGTTCATCTGTATTCTCTGGCATATTGACCTCAAAAAAAAAAAAAAAAAGTCTGTATTTGTTGACCAGCTTGCTTACCTAGAAGTCTTGTTTATTTTAAGTGAGGTTGGACCCAGGTTAAATCATCTTCCATGAGTAGAAAAAAAGCCACAAAGTCTACTAATTTTAAAAAAACGCACCTATCCAAATTAAGTGCAAGCCTTAAGAAGGAGAGGGGTATTGTCTGGTGGCTAATGTGACTCTGGATAACAGATGTGATGGATTCTTTCCTTCCTTTATTGCCAGTTTGGGCATAAAACGAGGTGTTCAACACTATTTTTCAGAAGTGTTGAACACCTGCTGCGTCTGCTGAAGTTAGTGAGACCTGCAGCTGCTCGCTCCACGTTTTATATATGGGCGATTGACTCCTCGTCTGTGCCTCTGCAAAGCAGGATGGCAACAGCCACCTCCGCAGCGAGTGGGCGGTGTAGCAGCTAATCCTTGGGAAACCTCCTATTAAATAAGAGATGAAGTGACTTTAAAAGCTTTGGGAGATAGATATTTTTGCATGGTACAAACTGCAAGATGAGGCTTTATCATCCAAGTGCTCTACAAGGATATTAGTATGATCTGCTTCTTGTCAATAAAATAAGACTGGACTTCTGTCCTAATTGTAAAGGAGGCTGACTGTTATGGGATTAGTGTTGCTGAAACACATTTATCTGTGTTTACTCTGTTTCAGCTTACATTCTTCCCATCCAATATGATTGTTTACTTATCGTTACAAGGCTGTTTCTCCCACCAAACTCACAGCTTGGTGAAAATATACTCTAGAAAAAAATATATACCAGTCCATAAATAACTGTACACCAAAAATGCATTTATCTACCATACTTGTGGATGACAGCTATCTGGACAACTTCTTTTAAATTTAAAACCTGAAACAGACTCATATGGAAGCTCTCCATGGGTGGTTTTTTTTAAATGGAAAAATTTTTGCTTCTATGCATCCATGCTTCTCCTCCCTTCTGCAATGAATTCAGAAATATGAGCAGGGAACCTTTCATTTTAAAACAGATGAAGATTGAGATGTTAGCCTTTATACTGGAGAATAAATTATTGAAATGAAAATCAAAACTATCAGTCAAGCAGAAAATGCCTTATCATTTTTTAAGTGTCAGTTCATATTTCATTGGTGTTAGCCTCATCTCTCACTACACTTCAATGTTTTGACATTACTGACAGACAAAAAGGGAATTCCTAAAATTTGTGTAGAGGTAGAATAAAATAAAGATTGCAAACACTTTTTTTTTTTTTTGCATGGATTTACTTTCTAAGAAGGTGCCACCTGAAATACTAGACTATTAGCTCCTCAGACAGAACATCAAATAGTCATAGGGTATAGAAAAATAAACCAGCCTGTAGCCATGCCTTCCTCTGTATAGTACTTTTTAAGGCCCTGTTATAAAACAACACTGTGAACTGTTCTACCATTTCCAGTAATTTTTGCCTGTTATCATTGTCCCTACTTTGCAAGATCATTTACTAACTGAGGATTCTCATACCTGCAGGTGGAAACATAGCACTATCCAAAACTAACATCCAAGAACAGCTACGTACCATGAGGCTCTGTTGACTTACACAGGCTATGGATCTTACAGTGATTGTGGAGTGAAACCTTACATAGCTTCCTGACCGGCCAAAACTGGGCCACACTTCATGTGAGTACATTTTTGGGAACCTGGGGTCTGTGCATAGAAATAGGTAGGTATTTCTCAAAATTGAACCTCTGGCTACATCTTTACCAGTAGAGCAAACAGAGCTACAGCCCCTTCTCTGGCTCAGAAGAGTTGTGTGTTACAGCAAAGCTTGTCTTCATATGGGCAAACCCTTTGCTCACCCCTATGCCCCTGGCAACATCCCCTGAACCGCAGTCAGGCAATGTTTGGGACATAACTAGTTGGGTCCAAGCTAAAATAGCACCTGGGAGCACGATGGTGATAAAACAGGATGCACAACTGCAAGGCAGTTTTCAAGTGTGAGCATTAGCCCTACTTTATTTTTAGAAAAGCCTGTGATTTTTTTCTGTGTAACAGTTTGTAAGAACGTAAGCTTATCAGATCCCATGATTTTTTATGGAACCAGAGCAGTTGCCCACATACACTAATATCCTGCCTTGGTCACTTTAAACATTTACCTGTAGGATATAAGAAAAGATATAGCTATTGCTATAGTTCACACTATTCTTCCCTGCTTAATCTCACCCCAACTCCTATATATAAGAGACTACAGAGGTGAAATCTGACTGTGTGCACCTGTCATTTACAGCAATGGGCATGCACAAAATCTTTTCTCCCTTCGTGTCTGAGAAACATTTCTATGATTTACCCATAGATTAAGGGTATGAATTAACTGGCGACATGCGTTGTTTATAGTCAGCAAACAAGTGACTTGCTGAAATTTTTGCTTCTGAATTTGACTGCATTTAACTGTTTGATTCCAAAATCGAGTGCTGAGCAGAAGTTTATATATATGCTTAATATGTGTATTTTTAATGTATTTTTATATATACACACATATATATATTTGCAAGCTCCTTTTTCTTGGCACACAGAATTTCCTCCTCTTCTACCTCCCCCTCCTGATTTTTATCCATTTGTAGACTTTTAATTGTTGTATTTACCAAAAAAAGGGAAAGACATAAAATAAGAGCAAGGGACGTATCAAATGGAAAAGGCACTATAAACACAAAAACACAAAGGAAAAGAGCAGGAGAGAGATTTTAAAGGGGACAAACACAAGTCCCTTATTTATGCTAAATTAGACCTTATGTCTAACTTGTGGCCTTTAACCATTATCTTGGTGCTTAATGAAATTCATTCAGTTCACTGAAGCCACAGAAAATACCTGTCATTCATCCGGTTTTAATTTTAATTTGTAGCAGGCATTTGTGATTCTTAGGACTGTTTCAGCTCATTTTCCTTAAAGAAGGAGTAAAGGAGAACTCAGAATATGATTGGGTAACCATAAAACCAAAAGGAATCTCAATTGTGGTGAGCTGTGCCCTGAGTTTCTGCGTGGGGTAAATGTCATCATGTCAAACTTCTCAGCCTGGGCTGAAATGCTACAATCCTTCACTTCTTAGTTCTTTCTTCTCAGCATAAAATCAGTACATCTCCCACAAGATGCTTCCCAATGTTTTGATCCCAAACTCTTAAAAATTCACAAACGCTTTCCTAATGACTACAATGAGTATTGGATTGGGGTTTTTTGCTGAGTGGCTGTAATGAGGATTTCACAAACAAAAAGAAACGGTGTATCCCAGAAAGCCTCAGCTTGCTTTGGCTATGTGCCATTCAGGGGCATTCCCTGCCTTTTGTCAGAGAGGATTATGGTGCACACAGAGATCATTACATAGAAAGAATCTCTAAAATAAATCCTACTTTTCTTTTTCCTCCAGGTTGGCACTCTTTCCCCCCTTCTTTTCGTTATATATTTTGCTGATACAAAGTCATGGCTGGCAGCTGAGCTGCTCAGTAGAGCTGCCGAGCTCAGTAGTTTTGGACAGTTTTCCTGGCTCTCCTAATGATTTGCTGTGTGATTTTGGGCAAGTTACTCCTTGCCTCTGCTTATCCATTTCCCCAGAGTAATAGTGATCATTAATCACTGTAAGCTGTTCTGAAGCCTAGAGATGAAAAGTGCTCATTATTAATGCTATTAATTTATAGGATATACATTTTCACTTGAACTGCCTAACATATAACTTCACTGTTGCATTGAGTCAGGGCTGGAAAAGGGTTTTTTTTGGCAGAAGAATGGATTCCTAGAGGTAGAGAATTTTACAGATGTAGCTCATAGTCTTCTCTTACACATCTAATCTATATATATTACTTTGAATTAAATTTCCATGTAAAACATTTGCCCAGGCCCAAAGTTTATACACTATTTTTTAAAATTACATTTTCCTATTTATTTTTTTAAATGGGACTTTGACTGTGTTTACAATTACAGATTTCCTTTTTTGATTTCCCAATCATGATTTAAAATAACAAATGAATCTGCAGAGTGCAGGGAATGTATTGCTGTTCTTCCTTCCTTTCTCCTGTTGAAAACCAAAGTGATCCAGGAAGAAGTTGCAATCTCATGAGAAGAGAAATCCTCAGAGCCATAACACACACAAATCCAAACAAACTATCTTTGACTTTCACGATTAAGATGCAGATAATGAGAGACTGCTTCAGCAGCAGTCAGCACGGATCAAATCATCACTGCTGTAGTGCCATCACCTTCAAACGGTTACACAGAAATCAGGGCTCGGTGGCTTAAATTCAGGGTTTGTGTTAGCGGTCATTATCTTGAAATCCTATGTCTGTAAATTGTTTTGTAAAATTGTTAATTTTCTTTTTCCTCTTTCACCACTTATCCCCCCAGTGCAATGTTACACGTAGCTGCGCGGCCTTAATTGGTTTAGTTGCAAGAAGATAATCTTTTTTTCCTCCTTTCTCGCTGTTGCCTGTTAGCTTAAAGGCTTTTTAGCTGAAGGTTGATAATTATCACTGAGAAGAAACTAGCACATCAGGAGTTCATTTTCCATCTTAGCACTTGTGGCGCTCCTTTGAACTCCTCTCGCCAAACCCACGTTCCCACTCTGTCACTTTCCTCCCTCCATCATAAAAAGGTCTCAGCAGCCGGCGGCTCCAGCCTTTGCTGGCGGGCAGAGGGCATCTCTTCTCCTGAGCGCTCCTCCAGCATGGACAAACTGCACGAGACGTTGATAAACATGGAAGATGCTTTGGGTTCGGAGCACTCTGTCTGCTTATCGTCCTGGGACTGGAAAAGCACCACTGGGGCTTTCGAGCTGCACCCTGTCTCATCTCCGCACAGCTTATCCCCGACACCCTCCTTCGAATCCTACTCCTCGTCCCCTTGCCCGGCAGCGGCAGAGACCCCCTACGGCAGCGGCGGCGGCAGCCTGGTGGGCTACAGCCTGGTGGACTTCCCCCCTGCCTACCTGCCCAGCCCCGGGCAGGCTCGGCTGCCCAAGGGCACCAAGGTGCGGATGTCCGCCCAGCGCAGGAGGAAGGCCAGCGAGAGGGAGAAGCTGCGGATGAGGACCCTGGCCGATGCGCTCCACACGCTGCGCAACTACTTGCCCCCCGTCTACAGCCAGAGGGGACAGCCCCTCACCAAAATACAAACCCTGAAGTACACCATCAAGTACATCAGCGAACTGACGGAGCTCCTCAACAGCGTCAAGAGGGTGTAGACCCCACCTGGAGCACCCACCCCGGCACACTCAGGGTCTTTACAAACAAAAAACCAGCAAATTTTCTTCCTCGCCAGAGTACGGTGGCGTGGGGTGCAAGAGGAAGACGGAGCAAGAGGGAGGGAGAGCAAGGGCCGCCGGTGTACAAAGGACACGATGCTGGAAGGTGAAGTAGGATTGCCTAAAAACCTGAGCTGCAGGTTGCTGAGACAGAAGTCGTGCTTTTTACTTTTTTTATGCCTTTTTTAAAAATAATAAGCTTCTGAGAAATAGTAAACCTAGTTTGATACAAAAGTAAAAAAAAAAAGCCAGCTGATCTTCCTAGGATTTACATATCACTGTTCTGACTGATCTGTTTTAATAAGGACAATAGTAAATCCCTAGGTTTTAAACTGAATTTTAAAAAAGTAAATGACAACAACACTATAGGAATACTAAGTGTATTGATTTGTAGGCACTTTAAATATTAGGATGAGGAAGAACATGTATAGTTAGTTCAAGTATTGTCTATTTATCCACATTTCCATTGTACCTAAAAATCAAGAAACTAAGTAATAGTGAGAACATCTTTGCTCATAAACAAATAAATATCAATGTCATAGTCTGTATCTTGTATTATATATCTGATTGATAGATAAGTAAAATCTAACAATGACTGCTAAATATTGGAAATTAAATACAAACAAACTGACATTTTGTGTAGATAAATTGCTGTTAAATCTTATCTTCTTTATTAATATATACGGAAACATATAATATTTCTGTATTTAATGTATAAAAACCTCTTTCTTCAGTGCCTGATAAATTATGGAAGACATTTTTACATCAAATTGCTGGAACAAATAAGATTAGGCTGAGTTTTCTCCCCTCACTCTGACATGAAATAAATTGATTCAGGTATCAGAAGGATGCAGTTTTGTTCTCAAGGTGCACTGAAACCTAGGAGGGCTCTAGTAACCAAAATGTCTCCTTATTAAAAGTTGTCAGATCAGCTGTTTCCTACAGCCAGTAACAGTCCTGTAAAACACACACATGAAACCCGCCAAAAACCAAACCAATGAGGACATAGTCTTAATCCTTAACTACTCTGACTTCCATCTGACAGATATCACACAGGTCTCACCACACCACCAGAAAATATGGGTTGCTTTGTAAATCTCATTGCAGACTGATTCATAAGACTTGGCTGTGCTGAGGCCAGCAATGCACACAGAGGAGCAAAACCCAGGGCTGAGTTGTGTGGAGCTGATTAAGTGAGATTAACCTTTTCTCCCCAGGGAGATGTAGATGTAAGGCACAGGGAGAGCAGCAACCAGGAGGTAACAAGCTTGTCTCACCAGGATGGATAGATCAGCATATCTGTGTGGGGCAGATGGTTTAGGTCTGTGGATACATCTTGTAGCAGAGCACCACAAAGCTAAAATTTTATTGCATCTTTCTCTTTTTTTTTTTCCCCCTTTTTGTTTATTTGGAAGGAAATACAATTGTCCTTGTACACATTTTTTTCTCCAAGGCTAAGCCTAAGCTGACTCAGTGCTCTTCTCACATGGTATGCGCATATTGGAACAATCAGCGTGAAATCCATCAGTCTCAAAAAAGCAGCTACATTCAAATTTATGCAGGTAGCACCGTCACTCAAGATGTAACCACATTTAAGCATATCCCATATGCTTCTGTTTTGTTTTAACCCATGTTAGATTTCACACAAGCTCTAGGATTTCAGCAAGAATCAGTTTTAAAGGCCTATAAAATTGTCAAACTAGAGAAAATTTTATGCACTAATGAGATGGCAGCACTAACGTCAGCTTAGCATTCCTCAGAATAAGTCAGATTTGAGCAGTTAAAGAGCCTCATAGACAAGGGCAGTCTGGATTATGTTTTGGATTTGGTCCTTATGATGTTCAAGGGAGTGAAACTGTACCTTGCCCATGGCATCTTGCACAGAACCACAACCAAGCTTGATCCGGAGTCTTTTTTCAAAGACTTTCATTGTCACTGTAAAGGGGTACCGGCTCACTAACACTGACAAACCACTAGCAGATGCACAGGGAGATAATCCTGTCATTCTGTGATGTTGATTAAAGACCACCATCATTCACAAGTATACTGCTTTGGTACATTGGGAAGACTTTTAACCTTGTTCCTTAAATCTTCCACACTTGAAACTAGAGGTAATGACTATGCTTTTCAGCTTTTGAGCTAAGGAAGCATATAGGATCATGGTTAAAACACAGGAACAAGGAGTTGGAAGGATCCACTTTTATTGCTAATTTATCTATGACCTTGGCTAGTCATCCAGCATTGCCGCCTTGGTTTACCTACGTACAAACAAAGACACTGATAGCTAATTGTTTCAGAACGCTGCTGCTCATAGGCAAAACTAAGTAATGCTGTATACAGAAAGAGTGACCCAGTAAGAGGTTCCCTGCAGATTTGAGAAATGGCTCAGGGTCAGCATTTACCTCCATCCCAGAGAAAGTGGCAGGTGAAGGCCCTGAACATGCTGGGGTATGGCTTGTTTGATGCCTGTAGAGTTCCTCTGTCTCCCTGCAAGTCCAGGGTGGAGCAACAGCTCCAAGTAACCAGAGGCAAGGCTTCAAGTTTCAGGACACTTTACTGCTTCTGTGCCGGTGAACTAGACCTTTCTTGTGCCCACTTTCTAGCACCAGAAGCCCAGTGGCCACTGCCATACTTTTAAACACTGTGAAGTCCGGCACAAGATGGCTGCATCTAAGCAGACCTTAGGGAACAGTCCTTGGTCTGTCCTAAATCACTCCCTGTGCCACAGTAGGACCAAAGCCCATGTCCAGGGCGGGGCTGGTTTACTAGAATAGGTTGTGTTCTTACACTGTTTAATTTGTTTGGTTCGTTTTCAGGGAATCTCTCCTTATACCTGCATGCGAGATAGGAAAAAAGGTGACTCAGGAATACGAGTAGGAAGCATGGGCAGGTTCAGTATCTGCCTCTGACTGCAGTCTCCTAGGATGTGCCAGGTTTGTTTCTCCCCTCCCAGAAAGAAGTGAGTTCTTGCTCTGCCTGACATAGAGATGCTCTATAAATCCCTCCTTTTGTAATTCTTCCCCTTGACACAGGCATTGCACTGATCCAGCAGAAATAATCTGAACTATTCATGACAGTACAAGTCCCTGCTGCTACTAAATGTTGGATTTTATTTATTTTTTCAATAAAAGGGAATACAGTCAAGGTTCTTCCTCTTTTCTCTTTCCTTTACCCTCAGGAACTTAGGATTTTTAATTGATGTGAAAGAGACCAAGTTAAGTTCCCCAGGTAAGTGTATGAGATCCAGCCTCCAAGACTGTACATAAGGTCCATAAAGCTATACCTAATTCCAACAGCAACCCCACCATATTCCATAGAATAGAGGCAAAAAAACTGAAACCTCAGTCTGAAAAAAATGCACAAGTCACAGAAGTAGAGGACATCTTTCACATACAAACATCTCTCAATACAATATGTTAAAAATCTACATGGAAATAAAGCTAAAGTAGCAGCTCAACAACCACTGGAAGTCCATAGCTGAGGAATTATGTTCTGCCTAAGAGACAGAGTTGTTTAGCATGCTAAAGAGAAAGAGATACAGGAGAGTGAACTGGGGTTAGTCCCAGACAATGAAATGAACTCTTCAGACCCCAAGAGCTCTCCCTTTTCCAGGTTAGCATGTAATTGAATTTCCTGACTAATGTGGAGAGCAGAACATGGGTACTAAAGAAGTAACCACCAGCTCAGTTTTCTACTGCATTCACAGTTTTCTTATACAAGAAATTGGTACATGATATCATACTTCATGAATGAGACTGGTCATAAAGCTGATAAAGAGAAATATGTAAATATTATATATAAAAATATATCTAAATGCTAGACATAAAAGGGATAAAGAACACTGTAAGATCTTTTACAAAAATTAATTGAATTTTAGAATCTCAGGAAAAGCCTTGAGATACAGAAACATGGCAATTTGGTTGAACTACTGGTCCTTAACTCTCAGTTTACTGATGAGATGATTATACCATCCTGCTGCTCCCACACTCAGTTGCTGCAGACTGCAAGATATTTTGCCTCTTAAACAAGCACTCCCAGGCATTAAAAACCACATTTTGCATTCAGCCAGAAACAGCCCAGACTGTTCATACACTCTCCCTGCCTAAAGACACTGGAGAGCAGTGCAGTGAAGCAGGCTGAAGGCAAGAGAAAAGATGAGCGAGGGGCACCACATCATAGGTGAGATGGCTGGACTCCACCAACTGCTTTCCTGAGCAGCTCTTCATGTTCAGAGCTGTGCCCTTCCCTCTGCTCTGGGTGAATTGCTGAGGGAGAAATCAGGTGTGATCATAGAAACAGAGTGCTTAAGGTTTCAGAAGCCAGAGAACAGAGGCACTTTTACTCTACAGCCATCCTAACCCTTTTATTAGGGAAGAAAAAGGCAGGGCAGGGCAAGCAGTTACATATAATGGATTTCATACAAGTTAACTCCTTCAGTACCATCAGCCANAGCCTGGGATTCAGGTGACTCATACAGCTCCACTCTCCAGGGCAGGCTTTCCACCTCAGTTCAGGAAAGTGACAGCTTCTCTGCCCACCCTATAAAAAGGGTGCAGCAATACATTGCCTTACAGCAGTAGTAATACCTAGAAAAACACCCTGAAGATAGCAAGGAGGTCAAGTTCCCCCATGGTGGAAAGAACAAGTACCTCAGAGTATTCCCCAGTGGTTAAAGGATCACACATGGAAGAAGCTTCCCATGCAAGCCCTGGCTCTGAGCAGCAGAGCTCACCCACCCCCAAAGCAGAGGGGAGCCTGGGGCCACCCATTCCCCCCACACAGTGCTTTGAAATTCTACTCTGAGGAGCACCACATAGGTGCCAAGAGGTTTTATGGTTACACATTTGGGCTGCATATAGGTGTGCTTGGGGGAAGAAAGCCTCCTGCTAAAGGACTTCAGCCAGTTCCTTGGGGGAGCTGCTTATCTGGCAGCTGCCACAGCTCCACAACCCCTTTGCCTAGGGATGCCAGGGACCATGCTCCAGCTCTGCATGGCAGTAACTAAAACCAAAAAACCCTCAAAACCCTCACTAACACCCCCAAACAATCAACAATATACATGTACCCCAGCTTCTAAAAGAGCCAATATCTGACTTAGTTTTATTCCCCAACTTATTTGCTGTACAACCACAAATGCTATTATTGCATTTAACAGATGAGAGACTCAGTTGTGGAGAGAAGTCCCAGTTGCCAGTAAAACAGCTTGGTTGTAATGAGCTATAGAATTTGGGTCCATCTGAACCCCTCCCTGATCAAGTCCCTGAGTTTTTGCTTCTTTATACACCAAGGTGAGCTGAGGCTTGCTCTTTTATCGGCACACCAAGTACTGGAAGATCAATTCAGCTTACTTCTGCTTTAGACATTTCTTTTAAAGCACATGGCTGTCTGGGATTTGGGAATCCAGGTAACACTGTGTTTAGGTGCTTCTGGACTCATAAGCAAATGGAAACAGCATTTATATGGGAGTGACTGGCTAAAGACTCAGAGACTTCTAGCCGAAGCCAAAACTTAAACCAAAGCTTCCCAGATCAATAGATTATTGTCAGAACATTTTCCTCTGTATAGAGGTATATAGCATTTGCTCTTTTACTGAAGAACTTGAGATTTAAAACAAAAAAAC